>JADRCD010213765.1:34619-46958 GCA_019843815.1 Montemys delectorum
AGAGAGAGAGAGAGAGAGAGAGAGAGAGAGAGAGAGAGAGAGAGAGAATGAGAGAGAGAGACAGAATATGTTGGGAAAATTGGCCTGAAAAGGACTTTAGAAAAGAAAACTTTTAAAGTACACAAAGACAACCTTGGATCAGCATCTTGTTGATCATTGTTGCAGAAGAAGGGTTGCTTTGTTACAGCCAGGGGGAAGATGGAACACAGTGAGGTTGCCTAGGTGTCCTCCCTTTCTGACACAGTGAATGATCTTCAAAGAGGAGAACTGCACTGTGGCCTGTTGCCAGCCATGTGGAAAGCATTATGCTCTCTGCCCGCTGACATGGAAAGTGACTTTAATTTCTTCTTTAAAAAATCTTTATATCGTGTAAGGAGTTGCCCAACATCACCCTCAGAACACAGAGTTAACCATAGAAGTCCTAAACATGATTTGTGCATTTGTAAGAGAAGCTAACCAAGAAATAATGTGATATACAAATAAACTTTGTTTTACCAATGTATGCTTCTAAAATACTGTTTTTAATATTTGTGAGAACTATTTTCTTATTAAATATTTATTTTAAATTAAAATGTCTTTACATCATTTCCCTGCTTACTTTCCTTCCTTCCTTCCTTCCTTCCTTCCTTCTTCCTTCCTTCCTTCCTTCCTTCCTTCTTCCTTCCTTCCTTCCTTCCTTCCTTTAATCTATTTCCTATTACTCTTCCTTACTTTCTCTCTAATTTATGGTCCCTTTGTCTTTATCTGCTATGTATGTATGCATGTATGTATGTATATATCATCTATCTATCCATTATTTATTATATTAACTGTTTTATTACATACATTATATTTAATGGATTTATAATTTTTATACATATTCTTATATGATAAATAATTATTTTAATTTTGTCTGAACACAATGAAGATGAAACACAAGATGTTCTGGGTTTTTTTTCTCATTTTTCTTTTTTTTTGTTTTGTTTTGTTTTGTTTTGTTTTTCTCATTTTTCCATACAGGGTTTCTCTGTGTAGCCCTGGCTGTCCTGGAACTCACTCTGTAGACCAGGCTGGCCTTGAACTCAGAAATCCACCTGCCTCTGCCTTCCAAGTGCTGGGATTAAAGGCGTGTGCCACCACTGCCCGGCCACTGTTTTACTAGATGAATTTGCATAGAGTAAGAGGACCTATATAGAATTTTCTACAGGAAAAAAGAAAAAGAATTTGGGCATATTAGAATTAGAAACACATATAGAAAGTACATGTTTATATATGTATATATATAGTTATAAATGGGATCTGTTAGATTAGTTTGCACACATGGACATGTTTGTATATGAATAACTGTGCAAGTTATTCCAATAACTCCTAAGCCTGCTATGTTTATTTGGTGTCACTCGTATGAATATGATTCCAGGGCTGTCCATTCATTTTTGCATAATTGATTAGGGACCTCATCTCAAGGGAAGACTACTCTTTTGTTGTCTGTAGTTCTTTGTGTATGGATAGAATCCCGTGAATTTTTTTTCTTCACCTTCTATCTTCCCATGTGTATTGATATTGTCCTCGTTTAGTTTTTATTTACTCAGCCATATTGTTGAGGGTTTAAAAGTTTTGTTAATTACTTGACTGAAGAGCAACAAAAAATAGTTATCACATCTTTGTAATAATTCTTCAAGTGCCACAATGCATTTTTCAGGTTTATGAATCACTGAAAAGTTCATTTGCTTAAGTTGGTTCGTTAGTAAGTTTGGCTCAGTTATTCATATAGATTTTTTTCTTAAAGAACTGAATATTTTTTTAAAGATTTATTTATTATTATATCTAAGTACACTGTAGCTGTCCTCAGATGCACCAGAAGGGGGCATCAGATCTCGTTACGGATGGTTCTGAGCCACCATGTGGTTGCTGGGATTTGAACTTGGGTCCCTCGGAAGAGCAGGCAGTGCTCTTAACTGCTGAGCCATCTCTCCAGCCCTCCATATAGATTTTCTAATGAGATAATTTCAAACTTAATAATTTTCAAATGTTGGTGTCTGTACTCTAAATTTTCAGGCACTGCAAATATGGAGATAAAGTGTAGAGCAGAGACTAAAGGAAAAGCACCCAAAGACTGACCCACCTGGGGATTCATCCCATATACAGTTACCAAACCCAGACACTATTGTGGATGCCAAGAAGTGCATGCTGAAAGGAGACTGATATGACTGTCTCCTGAGAGGGCCTACCAGAGCCTTACAAATACAGTTGGCTGGATGTTACCAGCCAACCATTGGACTGAACATGGAGTTCCTAATAGAGGAGTTAGAGAAGGGTCTGCAGGAGTTGAAGGGGTTTGCAACCCCATAGGAAGAACAATATCAACCAACCAGACCCCCCAGAACTCTCAGGGACTAAGCCTCTATCAAAGGAAACATGTGGCTCCAGCTGCATATGTAGCAGAGGATGGCCTTGGTAGTAGAGGTCCTTGGTCCTATGAAAACTCGATAGATGCCCCCAGTGTAGGGGAACTGAGGGCGAGGAGGTAGGAGTGGGTGGGTGGGTAGAGGAACACCCTCATAGAAGCAAGGGGTGAGTGAGGATGTGATAGGGTGTTTGTGGGAGGGAAGGAAACCAGGAAAAGGGATAACATTTAAATTGTAAATAAAGAAAATATCCAATAAAAAATTTGTTTTCAGGTACATCTTTCTTGTGATACCTGACTCTGGTTGTCAGTTTAACTGGATTGAAAAATAGATAGGAACTTGGTTATGTCTGTAAGAATATTTCCTGAAATGTTTGCCACGGTGGTCGTAAAATGGAAGAAAGGTCTACTCCAGTTGTTTGGAGTACCCACCTGCACTATGGCTGAGGTCTGGGCAAAAAAGTCAGGAATGGAAATCTTCTTTGAGGCCCAGTACACACACTCTATGCTTGATCTGGTGCATGTCTGTGCTACTGACTTTGAACTCAGATGTTTCAACATGGCTCACACTATTGACTCTACAGGAAAATACTGAATCTCCAGCCATAGTCTGATGTTAGGTCATTGCTTTCTCTTATTTTCTTGCTTATAGACTCTGGTTGAGAAGTTTCTGTCCTCTCATTTGATCCTGTACATGACCCTGGGACTATCAGTCTCTGTGTAAACTAGTATAACTATAAAAGGAATCCTTTTATAGTTATAGATACATCTATTCTATATAAACCTAACATATACATGTAGATATGCAGACAACACACACACACACACACACACACACACACACACACACACACACACTCACAACACTTCTTTTTTGTCCTGTAAAAGCCTATATACTTCCTCTTATTCTATGTTAATTCATTTAGTAAATTAAAACATCTTGAGCATCTGCTTTCTTGTTTTCAAACAATATTTGCTTCAACAATGCTATTTATTTATATAAGAGCTAGGTTTTCCAAATAATTGCTGTGACTTAAAAGTTTGTCTTTTCAGTATAAACCTATCTAATTGCATTCTAGTTTATTTTAGTGACTTGCAAGCATGATTTTAAACAAACTCATATTCAAAATATTTTAATTTTACATGCCAATAATGTTGGTACAATCACTATAGCATTTACATATTGGCATTCCTCTCATGAATATTTTTAAATAAGTAATGGATCCAAAGAGATGGCTCAGTTGGTAAACTGATCTCTACACAAGATGAGGATGTGAGGTTGAAATTCTAACACTCTTATGAAAGCTGCACTGCTGAGAGGAAGAAATTCTTGGGGCTGGGCCATCATCTAACTTATATGAGTCACAGAGCTCTGTATTCATACTCCTAAAAATACAGTGGAAAATTGATAAATAAATATTGAATTCTGCCCTCCACATGAAATATTCACACATATGAACACCTACAAATACTCCACATGAAATTAAAATTTTCTAAACAAACTATGCTATTGTTTATTATATTGAATTCTTTTAAAAACAACATTACATTTTGTAAAGAAGATTTAAGTGAATTTAACCAATTCTCTGTGTTCCTAGACTTTATTTTTATTTATTATTCTTGTATTTTATAAACTGTTTTCTTAATTTTACTGTGACTCTTTTTGTTTTAGTTACAACTTCATGCCACCTGAAAAGTATCTGGCCCAGATCTCTCCCTTATCTCTCCAGAGGAATGACACCACTTAGACATCTCTTTAGCAGAAAGGAAGTGGCACTGTCCACATGTCTCTTGACATAGTACCTCAGTTCACAGCTAAATTATACTATGGCCTTATACCAAGTCTTACTCATGATCACACCTCTTATACCTTTATTAACCTTTTGGATTTTACGATCTGTTAGGCATAGATACACATCTGTTCAACAGACCAAATTTATACCTAACCACCTGTCTAAATATTTCAAAGGCTACTTGTAAAAATACCTTGAGTGTATAAAATGGTGCTTTCCTTAGTTTTAGGATAAACATACTATTTATGTACCTCAATCCTCAGGGCCCTGTTTTCAATAACTCATGTAATTTACAGCTGCATATAGTTGAATGTAGGTCTGGGTGTGGTATAACATTAGGTTAAAGTACATTCCATCATTAGTAGAAAGGTACAGATTATGGAACTACATCATAGACATTCTTTGAAAATACTGAGATTTTAAGTGTAATATGAATATTAAAATCTTTAAAAATGACTTGTGCTACATTTATTCAAAGTCTCATATATGGGAATTGACTAAAAAGTGCAAACTAAATGCCATCTAATTTCATATTTTTGTAGAATTTTTCCATTTTTCATTAATATCCTCTGTCCATAAAGCATAATTAATGACTAATAAATGTATAAATGACTAAGAAATAGATTAAATGAAATATACTAGGCAGAAGTATATTTTTAACTGGGAAATCTGCATGTTTGTGGAAATATGCAGAATGGAAATTACTGAGTATAGATATAGTGTCTATCATATCTCTATAGTACCATATATATATTCATCATATATATATATTATGAAATTTTATTGTTTTGTACTTTGAGAAAAAATGGAGCATTTGAAGCATACTAGATGTACTAAGCTTAGGATTAGATAATATTTTGGAAAAATATGAGGGTAATCTCTGATACCATATAAGGGGTATAGAAGACATGGCACCAGTATGAAAAAGCACATAAAAAGGTCCCTGTCTATGGAATCAACAACTCTCAGATGTGTTTATTTGTGTAATATGTTGACATTTGTGAGGGAATAGTATTTCTTGGCCATAATGCTTTAAATGGTATTTAAAACTTATGTTTCCCTTGATTTCCAGTAATAAGGATGACTTACTTTTTTATTAATAAATGATTAGATACATTATTATAACAACAAGCATTATGTAAAAGTCTGTAATAAAATTCTTCTTCAGGGTTGGAGGAAAATGGTAAATTTTTCTATGTGTATACAAATTAATAAGATACTAATTAATAAGATACACACAGAAAAATTTTCCCATTTTTCCTCCAATCCTGAGGAAGAGTTTTATTACAGACTTCTACATAATGTTTGTTATTAGACACTGATTCCAGGCTAGGGACTCAGCTTTTATATGCCTATAGAATCTTTGTGTATTTGAAATGTGGCTACAGTGCCTAATTACAAATTTTTTATTAAAAATTTACAGATCTGTCCAATTGCAATTTTTCAATTAAAATATAGTATTTCTATTTTTTATGTATATTACTTTTTAATATATAATTTTATATGAATATGAAATAAATTACTAAATAGTCTTAACGTAAGTTGTTATAATCATATAAAATCTGTTGACTCTGAACAATAATATTCATCACAGTATATAGAGTTGGAAATTAATATTTCCTGCAAAAATTTACTACTTAAGATTTTTTTTAAGGAGGATCTATATATTGCTGTCAAATATATAGAGGGTTTTTAAATTTTATTTCCTATATTGCTAACAGACTAAATTTTATCATATTTAAAAATAGCAACAGGGTCATGTCTGTGACATGTTACAGGTATAGCTTATGATGTTACTAGGAGACACAATCTCACATTAAAATCCCTGATCCTCTGACTCTTGAAATAGTTCTGTCATCTCTTTTGAAATGTTTCATGAACCTTAGTTCCAGGGCTGTTTTGTAGATGAATCCATTGGCAGTGAGCTCCACAACTCTGCATTTTGATGGCCTGTGGTTTTCTATACTGGTTTCATGCCACTGCAAAGAGAAGATTCCTTGATGAGTAGTGAAGAGAGCACTCATTTGCGGATACAGGAAATGTGTTTATAGATCATTGTTTGGAATTATGCTGGTTGAGTTAATTAGTGGTTGTGGATTTGTAGATTCTCCTCTGAGATGCAAATATTCACCAGCTCTGGGTACTTGACTAAGTTTCTTGTACCAGATGTTGTAATTCTCTTGTTGAATGAGTCTTCAGTTCAGTTAGAGAGCTGTTGGTGAACATGATCATCCAAATGCGAGTTCAACAAGCATGACACCAATGAACATGCAAAACGGCCTGAGGGAAAACTTCACAAGCCTCAGACTTATTTAAAGAACTACTGGCAATCCAGGGAAGTTGAAAGTAGTGATGATGTTCCTTCCCATGGAGGAGCATGATCATTGGTACTTCAGTGCCAACGGTCAGCTCTGAAAACACATATTCAAGTCACATTTTATGAACTCCATAGCTTACATTTAGAGATACATTATTTAAAATATATACAGGCATGCAAGAACAATTAATAAAAAAGAGGCTGTGAATTAAAAAGAGAGTGGAAAGATGTAGACAGGAGGGGTTGGAGAGAGGAAAGGACAGAGGAAAAAGGAATGTTATAATTAAGTTACAATCTTGAAAATAAAAACAAAATAGTAACAAATAATCAGTTTTAAAATAAGTTAGAGGTGAAATTTATAATTACCTGTTATACATTCTCTACATCACTGAGTTTTTCACTGAAAAAAAAAATAAATGCACACATGAATGCCATTATCGATGGAAAGACACGGGCATACACATTTTTCCGGATTCTGTCCTTTTGATTTAACTGGGTGTTCCATAGTACTATGATTAAAATATCAGCAAGTAGGATACAATTATGTTGTCAGAGAATCCGCAGTGAACAGATTTGTTTCTGCTTCACTGCTTCTCATAATTCACAAGAGCCATCCCTTTAATACAGGTGTTTGCAGTTATCAATCACAAAGACTCACGGCTACTCTGCCTCTCAGTCAACCTTCACTGACTTGTTGATGCAAGAAGTACACTCGCCCCAAGCAATTGGTTTAAGAGCACTTGTAATTCAGAGAGGAACATTTTATGTTGTCTCTGTTAAAACATTAAAGTTATTACTTTCTTCCAGATTTATGGATGGAGAGGCGGCCAAAGTTATGAGCTCCCTGTGGAAATTACGGGTGTCAAGAGAGAACAGGACAGGCAATTTTGTAGTTATCAACAGTTTGAGTAAGACTCATTCCTACTCATGTTTACCCCTACCTTTGAGATGGGAAATTACTGTACCACTGATGACAGCCTATTATGCTGGATGGAATGTGAACGACTTGTATAAACAGTGCTTCTCCAGTCCGCACTGGGCTAAGGATTCAGCAGTGTCACAAAAATAATGAGAATAGTTCAACTTTAACTGCAGAAATTTGAGAATTGTATGTCTCTTTAGGTTTTTCCCTCCCATGTTAAGCATTTCCTGTTAGAAAAGAGTCTCAAAATGCTCTCCAGGATAACCACTTGGGATCCAGAGAGTACATGTTCACAGTTTCAGTGTATCTCACAATGGGAGCTGAATTTAGGCATCACATCCATGACATACTATCTAAGAGTATTTTACGCTTCCAAAACTCATCAAATATTACCTTCTCTCTCCACACAAATATGTTCTCCCAGAAATCATTCTGGCTCCTTATTGTTGGCTATTTAGATTAGCTGTTGAAGGCCTCCTAGTTATCTATCTATCTATCTATCTATCTATCTATCTATCTATGTATTGTATGTATATATATATATATATATATATAGACACACACACACACACACACATATATATATATATGTATATGTACATTTATTTACAAACTTTGGGTGCTTTGCAGTCACTGATGGTGATTATATCAATTGAAAGTATCTGGCCATCTTGAGCATGGTGGGCATGGCTCTTGTAGGCCTTTCTCCCCCATTGCTCTGCCTTACTAAAAACCGTTAGATTATGTTCCTAATGCTAGGCCCCAAGATTTATTCCCTTATTTGCCCACTTCTTCCTTATGAAGCTGATTATCACGGTCCAGCTATCAGAGTACTGAAGTCTAGAAATTCAAATTCCCTTTGGTTCACCTAATTAACACATTCAATTAAATTTAAACACCTCATCCTAACATGTCTTTTCCCATTTTACCTTTATAAGTCTCCATTCTGGTGCCACATTTTCCTTCTCTCTAGCCAAAGAGTGTCCTTTGTTCCATCTCCCAACTCCAGGACAAATAACCCTTCTCCTTCTCTCTTGTTTCCTTCTCCTTCTCCCTCATCCTCTGCCTCCTGTCTTTGTCTCTTATTTCCGGTCCTATGTCCTGTAGGGAAAATAAATTTCTTTTGTGCTGAGAACTTGGTGTTGGGGGTCCCTGAGCTGAGACTTTTCCTTTCATCAGTAAGGGCTCAACTTGTAAAGATTCTCTCCCAATGGAGGGGAGTTGAGGGATGGATGAATTGTGGGTCAAATTAGAGAAGTTGCAAGAAATTTTCTAATTTTTTGAAAATATATTCTGCTGCTATCAATGGCAGTTGAAGGATACTATAATCAGAGAAAGAAAGCTAAGTGGCTACTCCCAGAGCTGAGACCATTCCCTCAGTTTGCTCCTGATGGTTGTCTAGTTTGAAGGAATTTAACTAAGCAATTCCCTAAGCAGATTACACCTGAACTTGGAATACAAGCATAGATGACTTAATCTATTATCAGTTGCTTCCAATTCGTTGTTTTTTTTCCTTTATCTCTTTTCATGCTATAAAAACCTGGATAGTTGTGCATGGCTTCACGGGGGGTCAACCTCATCCTGTTCCTGTCCTGAAGCTCAGATGAAAGTCTCTTTGATAATTTTTGATGACTACGTAGGGCATTTCCCTACAGCTGGCAAAGCAATATTTAATCCAGGTGCTTTAATCGGCACTGAGCCCGTCATTGTTTTGTAGAAAAGTTTAGGTGTTTTAATTTTGGCTATAGTGGCTGGGAGTGTCTATAGGGAGTTTCCAAAAGAAATTGTCACGTAAATCTATGACCCATGGAGAGAAGATAGACCATCAGTGTTGGTAGTCATCATCCAATCTGGTTAAACTTCTAGAAGGAAGAAAATGACAGAAGACTGAATTGACTCTTCTGAACTAGGGATACTATTCTTCTGATTTTAGATATCAGAATTCTGCGTTCTCCAGAATTTGAACTTGGTGATGCAGAACAGCTTCCTCTGAGGTTCTAGGGCCTTCAACTTCAATACATTGTCATCTTTATTTGGAACACTTTAGGTTTAGACCGAGCCATTTGGCTGGGTCTACTGATTCACCTGATTCTAAAATACCTCTCATGGCACTGCTCGTAATCAAGCAGCCCAATTCCCCCTGGGAAATCCTCATACACCCCACTTTAGGCTCTGTTTGTGTCTGTTTGCAGAGCCTAACTAAAACAACTCAGAGTGACGTCCTCAGGGTTTAGCCATGTCATGTACATTATAATCCAATTTGTTTTTAAGTTTTGTTTTCATTTGTTCTCCTGATTATTTTGAGATCTTTCATTTATAAGTTAGATTAACTTTGTTGTAAAGTATATCATGGTAAGGATGAATTTAGCTACTTAACTGACAACATATCCCACTCCTAGTTGATAACATACATTTCTAATATATTTTGGGGCATTTTCCTGTCTCGTGAGCTTCTTTTATGACAGCAGTAAGAACTCGCCACATATCTGTCCTCCATGGATCAATAGGTTTATTGTCATAGTTTTGATGAAAACATTTCAAAATCAATGTATGGCTAGCAGATTATTATCTCTGAAGGTTCCGAGGGAAGGAATTTTCCTGTTGTTTCTGGTATCCAGTGGCTACCTTTCTGAAAAAGTTGTATTTCCATAGTAAGTAGATGTTCTGTCCCATTTTTGGACTTTGTTTCTCCATAACCCTCACTCTTATTCTCTTTCTCAATCTCCTTTCAATTTTCATTTATAAAATCGAGTACAGAGTTTATGCTAAGTCAAGGATGATTTCATTTTCAAGAGAGGAGGTATTTTCACTTAAAATCACTAAAACTTTAAAAATTTCTTTTGTTTTACATATTTGTATTTCTGGTCTTCTATTGAATGACTTCCAAGGGAAATAATATGCAACTTTTTAAACTAGTCAGCGGCAGAGAATTGATTGCCTGTGCAGCAGAACACTGGGTATACCCCTCTCTTCTATAATGTTAGTGGTTGAAGAAGCTGCTCAAAGGTTGCTTTGCTTTCTCTCTTTAAGTTCTTGAAATCCCTCTAATCCCTATCTGTATAATTTTCCCAGAACTGTGAATAGAAACAGTTTTGTATCTGGGCTTCCAACATCCCCCCACGCCCACATCATCTTCCACTTGAAGTTAAGTTCTCAGAAGTTCTAGAAAAGAAAAGCAGAACGTCATATGGATAGTTCCTATATGCTGACTCTGTATGGAGCAATTTGGTGTGTAGCAGGTGTGGGAATAGTTCTTTCTGATCAAATTGAGAAGGGCTGCCTGGAGAAGAAAAGGCACATTCTAGTTGGCCAGAGTGCCTGTTCCTGAAGCTGAGTTTTCTATATGAAGAAGGAGGAGGAGGAGGAGGAGGAGGAGGAGGAGGAGGAGGAGGAGGAGGAGGTTCTAGCAAAATAGCTATTTCAGTTGAACAGGTCAAATAGAATAGTGAATGAACCAGATTGGTCATTGGACATCTATGTTATCTATTCTAAGTAACAGCTATAAATGCAGGAAAAGCCATGCACTAGTTATTTATGATTGTTATGGAGCCAGAGTGTCCACAGAAACTTGCCATGCTAGGTCAGGATGACCTGAGTGGTTGCTTATTCATGATTTATGTTTCAGGATGAAAAAAAAAAAGTGTACCCTTATTTTCTTGACAAGTTGAACAGTTTCTCAAATGGAAAACATGTCTGCCAACTAGGAACATCTGTGCTGGACACTTTCACAAATAAGAAAACTATCGTTCAAGCAATTGAGATTTTGAATTTTGCTATAGTCATAGGTATACCTGATAGGTATAGGACATGGTCCATAGAAGGAAGACATACCCTAGTTACAAGCTAATGACTGTCCTGCAGACTTAGTTGTCATATGAAAAATTGTACAAAAATAGATATCCCAGTTTGAGTAGCTTGAGATCAATCACATGTGTAGGCAAAAGTTTTGTAAGTTAATTTTCGTAATAGCAAGGATGAAGCCAAATGATTTTTAACCCCATTAAGAACAACTGCTTATAAACTGCCTTGCAAACCACTTTAAAATAAAATGCAGACTCAGAGTGTTACAATTACACAAGAAGTCAGGACATGACTAACTCAATAGCACGGCTAATACAACTTTGCTAGGCTTCTGATTAAAGTGGCATATCTAGAACCTTCTAACTGTACCAAAGGACTCAGTTACATGCATCTTTTACATGATCCTTATATGTTCAAAACCTAGAAGAAAGGTTATGACTCAAAGTGACTTGTATATAGAATGTGCTTGGATTAAAAAACACAGTAAAGCTATAAAAGATTTAAGATAATTCTACTGACATGTTCTAAATAAATCTCTCCAAACCCATATACTCATTACTAATTTTGCAAAGATATTCAAGTATCGAGAATATTTTCCTATCATGTCCTTTTACATATCAGGGATGTCAGGGTAAAAGAAGGATGTTTCTGGTGGCCAAGCTCAAATTCTAAAATGAAAGATTTAAAGAGACTGAGATTCCAGGCCTAGACAGCATCTGAATGCCTGTCCGGTTCTCTGTGCTTCTGTTGTGTGAGGAACTCTAGACTGAAGAGATGTACCTTCTCGGCGATATCATAAATATAATCAGTCTTGGCCAAAGAAAGTTTAGTGGCAAATAACAAAGCAGAAACTGTAAGAATGTTTGTATTGCTGCACATTGCCTTGTTTTTGGTAAATAAATAATGGTGTGAAAATGTCCTGGAGAGCTACCAGCCTCGGAAACTTAAAAACCTTGTAGGTTAAACTGAACTCTACCTGCAGCCTGAGCCTAAACCAGGCTAACCTGCAAACTGATACAGAATTACACATTCTAGCTGAAAACACATATAGGAGTAAAATCAATTCCCTTCTGAGAATTCCATTCTGAGAAAATCTCTCTCTTTTTTTTTTTTTTTTTTTTTT
>JADRCD010213766.1:0-33207 GCA_019843815.1 Montemys delectorum
ACACACACACACACACACACATGCATATGCACACGCACGCACACCCTCCTATCTAATCCCATTTCTGTACTGTTCAAAAGCAGCAAAACCAATGTCTGGTGCTAGAAATCAGAATGGCAGCCGCCTCTGGGAGTGTGTAGCCTGGCTACAGAGTCATGAGGGAATGTTCTGGGAATCGGAAATAGTTTAATATATCTATTTGCTCTCTCTCTTTTGCTCTCACTCTCTCCCTCCCCGCTCCCCTTTTCTTTCCCTCCCCTCCTCCTCCCTCTCCCTGTGCGTGTGTGTATGTGTGTGTGTATGTGTGTGTGTGTGTGTGTCTCCTGTGTGCGAGTGCAGGCATGCATGTGCCATGGCATGCATATAGAGGTTGGAGGACCACCTTGGCTGTTCCGTCTTTGCCTTCCTCCTTGTCTGAGACAGGCTGACTGAGTTGTTTGCTGCTGTGTCCTCCCCAGGCTAGCCGGCCCTGAGCTTCTGGGATTGCCAGAGGAACACCGGGTTCCAGGTGTAGGCTAACGGACCTGGTTTTATATGAGCTTTGGAAATTGGAAGCCTGTGTGGCAAGTGTTTTGCTTTACCCGCTGAGCGATCTCTCCAGCCCATGCTTTAAATCTTAACGGGGTTCATGGCTCGGCTCATATTCCCCAAGCTGCACACTGCTAATGTGTGTGAGTGTGTGAAAACTACTCTTCAGATTTTAGAAAACAATAGAGAAATACTTTCTTGGAATCGCTATGGGAAAGGGTAGAAAGGAGAATTAAAAATAGACATGGAGAGATGGCATCAAGGCAATCGAAAACTGAAGACCTAGAATTTAAGCGTTAACGTGTGATAGGAAAGAGGGATGGAGTTTCCAGATTATTAAAGTGAGAGAATTCAGAAGACTTCAACAGTTGATTGGATAATAGAGCGTTGAGAAAACAGCGGTGGTGTGGGTCTAGTTGATAGAAAACAAATGTCTTAGGAAGAAACTTTCTGTGTTTGGTGACGAGCTGAATTTCAGAACAGCTGAGGTTGATGTATCTCGTGGGCATCAACGAGTCTAGTGGGGAGTCTAGTGGGCTCTGAGACTCAGGAGGTCTCTGGGTCAGAGAAACAGTCAGATAGAGATCAGCAAAGCATAATGAGGGGAGTGTGTAAACTAAGGAGAGACAGTAGCTAAAAAACGGAGTCCTGGAAGCCTTGACATTTAAAGGCCAGGGGGAAAGGGAACCCCTGAAGGAATTTGAAGAGATATTAAAATGTCTGTCAAGCAGCCAAATAAGGGCCAAGTAATTCAACAAATACCGAGGCCTGATCCCCAGTGCTGTAGAACACAGGAGCTTTCCTTACCGCCCACCTCCAGCCCCCTTAGCCAAGCCTCTCTGGTCTCCTCCATTCCCACTTTGCACTATGAGAATGTCTGTCCCGAAGGTCCCCAAAGCCCTCTGGGTCTCTCGATGGGTGACCTGCTCACAACTGTACCATCTACCACTGCTCTGCAGTATTTCACAGTCTCTGTAAAATGCTCTTCCCTTGGCATCTGTGACCTGAACAGGTCCTGGGTAGCCTCATCAGGACACCCCTCCTTTCCCCTGAACACAATCTGTCTTCCTACCTAAGTGTCCTTCCTCCCTTCTGTCCGCGTCCTTTGATGCATCCTCTAATGTCTAGCCTGGCCTAGGTACTGAAGATGAGTGGAGAGAGAGCCTAGCTTCCTAGGAGTTGATGGCATAGTTAGAGAAAATGAAAATAAATGGCTTCAATAGTATAATATGATAGAAAGGTATTAGCAAGGGTGCCCTGGAAATATGGAGGGGCCACCCAGGATAGGGAGGGGCTCAGTTAATAAAGTGCTTGCCGTGTAAACATGAGGCCCCAAGTTCAGGTCCACATACAGTTGGGTGCAGGCTATGAGATTGCTTGGTGGATAGAGGCACATGCTGTCAGGCCTGGGACCTGCATGGGGAAAGAAGAGAACTGGTATCTTAACTTCTACATATGTTTCTTAATTGACATGGTGGTCATCTGAAATCCCAGTGCTGAGGAGGCAGAAAGAGGCCAATCTCTCACCCTCACAGGCCAGCCAGTCAAGCCAAATCAGTGAGCTCTAGGCCAAGTGAGAGACCCTGTCTCATAATATTAGGTGGAGAGCAACTAAAGAAGACACAGCGTTGACCCCTGACTTCTGCATGCATTCACACATGTGCACATGCACAAGCACATAGAACCATACACACATACAGTCACATATACATATGTGTAACCATAAACACATACAGTAAATTAGGAACAAAACAATAAAGACAAAATCATAGAGACATGGATAGTGAGCTTGGGCAGAGCCCCCCAAATCATCAGCTATAGTTGCAGAATGTGTGAGTTAAGGTGACGTTGGTGGTTAGATATATAAATGGAGAGTGAAGAGAAAAAGAAATGACAAAATATTATGGATAAAACTAAAGAGTTTAATCATTTTCTAAGAGCAGTTGGGAGCCAGCTGGGATCTTGATTAAAGTAAATGGCCAACAGATTTGAGGAGCAGGGGAGATAAGTTGCTGAAGGAAGGACAGATGGACAGAGGAGTCTGGGAGTACAGGGCCCAGATAGGATGTTGTTCTAGTAATCAAACGAGAAGCAATAAGGATTGGAATTAAGGGAACAGTGTGAACAGAGAGGGTGAAAACTCCAGTCACATCCCACACAGCTTGGAGAGGATTTCCCAGCCTCTTAAAGGCTGGGAAATGTGGAGGAAGGAAGGGATGAAGACCCCATCACAGGTGGTACACACCTGTAACCACAATGCTGGGACCAGAGCCTGGGAAGACCCAGGCGCTCTTGGGCAGGTCTTAGAGATTAAGGTGGCAAACTATTGAGGCAGCTACCCAGTGCCTCTTCCCTCCATACACACATGCATGGGCATGTGCACATGCATAACACACACACACACACACACACACACACACACACACACACACACACTTGGACAGCCTGTACCATTTGGTTGGTGCTTTGTGTCAGCGTCTAGATGGTTGCAGGAACCATTGTGCTAGAGGAGAAAGCCCATGAAGGGAATGGTCATCAGTGAGCAGAGGTTGGACATTAAAGGAGAGCGGCATTGAAGGGTTGTGAGGAGGAAGCAAAGGCCTGGAAAAGATTTCAAATGAAAAGAACAAAGAGTTTAGGTGCATCGAGAAGCAAATGGAGCGTCGAGATCCCGAGGGTATCAGCAGTGCCAATTTCTATACATATGAGTGGGATTAAAGATGCCCGCTGGGCATGGCAGTTCACCAAACACAGGGGGATTACTTTCAGTGCAGGGACTGAATGGACAGTATGGTATTGGAATAGAAAGAAAAGCTGGAGAAGGCCACTGTAAAATACAGTCATTTCGGCATGCAAAGACTCAGAAAAGTTCCTTTCTGTAGAATTCGCCAAAAGCATTTTTACTTGGGGATATACTCCAGCAAAAATAAAACGAGTTCAACAAAGACGACCAAACCAAATAAATAAATAAACGAAAACAAAACATGGCTCCAGGTCAGGATGACAGGTGATCAACAGATCCACAAAGCAGTGTGTCTGAAATTGACCATTTAACTGGAAAATTAGGGATTTTAATGATCATACTATACTTTTTATACAAGACATCTGTTTCTACTTTCCATTTTAAAAAAAAAAAATCAATGAGAAACCTGTGAGGGATAAGGAAAACCTGTGGAAGAAATTGCAGACTAAATGTGAAGCAAATTAAAGTGTAGCATACTCTTCAGGCTGGAGAGAGATGGCTTTGGCGGGTAATAGTGCTTGCTTCACAAGTGTAAGGACTGAGTTCAGATCTCAGACATTGGCATAAGAAGCTGGGGGTGACCATAAGCACTTGCAACCCCTGGACAGGGCTGGTGTGGAAACAGGAGGATTACTGGGACTTGCTGAATGGCCCAAACAATCAAACAAACAAAACCCCCCAAACCACCGCTGAATGATGGAGCAGGGTGCCTCACATTCTCCCCTGGCTCCTGTGTGCGTGCCCATGAGCATACAAGCACACATACACCGCACATGTATGTCTGCCCACACAGATACAAAGTGGTACAATTCTGAACAACATGATGGAAAAGAAGAGGGCAACATGCCTTGGACTTTCTGCATCTGCTGATTCTGTGGGTTCAATGAAACGGGGCTATGTTCCCTTCTGCCACGATTTACTAACACCACGTGACTTTGCAGGGAATATAACAATAAAAGTGCTATCTGTTGGTTTTCAGTATGGAATCACTGCATTAGCAACTTTGCAAAGTATACAAAACTCTATTTCCAGAAGTGTCTAAATGGTTTAAATGTTGCTATGAGAACAAGCATTAACACAGCTAATTAAGGTGGGAGTGCTGGGCAGGGCGTAGACAGTAGAACAGCCATCACACCAGTGCCAGGTTCTAGCTACTGCTCCAGCATTGACAATGCCAAGAGTTAGGTTCTTATGCCCATTTTCCAGGAAAGCAAACTGAGGTATGGAGAGATGAAGTCACTGCCCAGTGCCATATGGTTAGAAAATAGAAACATTGAAGCACAGGTTCTGTGGCTCCAGGTTCTTCTTCATTACACTATGCTATCCTGCTTCCTGGGAAAGGGAGAGAGAGAGGGGTGCAGGCGTCAGCAACCCCATCTTCCATCCTGGAGGGCCAGAGGGTACTCACCCAAACTAAGACTGAACCCTAAAATTGAAAAGTGGCCTAGGTGGTTGCTCTGCAGGTTCAGGCTAGAACTGGGAGACTATATTGAAAACCTCATCTTCTGCCAGTTTTTGAACCATAGAACCATTCGTATTGTTATCACTGTGTGTACAGATTACTCCCATAATTCTAATCCTGACCCGGCATGGTGGCACAAGCCTTTATTCCCAGTGCTTTGGAGGCAGAGGCAGGCAGATCTAGATAAGTTCAAAGCCAGCTCGGTATACACAGTGAGCCTGTAGTCTCAAAAAATAACTAATACAAAGGGCCTACTCTTCATTCAAGGCCCCGCTAAAGTTTTCTCCAAAAGCTTCTCAAAAGCTTGCCATGTCCCCTGGGCTCCCACGGTCCTCTGTCTCAGAATCTAGAACATTAGTTTTCAAACTGTGGGTCGAAACCCATTCGGGGGTCAAACAACCCTTTCACAAGGGCTACATGTCAGATATCCTGCATATCAGATATTTACATTACAAATCATAAGAGTAGCAAGATTATAGTTATGAAGTAGTAATGACATAATTTTATGGTTGAGGGTCACCACAACATGAGGAACTATCTTAAAGAGTTCCAGCATTAGGAAGGTTGAAAAGAACCTACTGTCCCTGACTTCACTGCGGCTGCTCTTGGAAAGGCTTTGAGGGCAGTCTGTCCCACTGCCCTGGCTTAGCTCCATGGCCTTGGCACTGTGCCCTACCTAAGGTAGGCTTCAGTCATCTCTGAGTGAACAGGATGAGTGGCTGTTACTAACACTAGGATGTCAGTCTTTTTTTTCAAGACAGGGTTTCTCTATGTAGCCCTGGCTATCCTGGAACTCACTCTGTAGACCAGGCTAGCCTTGAACTCAGAAATCCGCCTGCCTCTGCCTCCCAAGTGCTGGGATTAAAGGCGTGCACCACCACCACCACCACCCCCCCCCCCCACCCCCACCCCCCCACTCCTCGGCTAGGATGTCACTCTTTCTTCCAAGCCAAAGAACTGGGGCCTATAGTTGGCCACAAGTAAGTCATTTTGTTGCCACTGTGGGAGGAGATAGGCAAACGCTGCAGAGCAGATGTGCTCTTCATCCTCCCTCAAGTGAGACTGGCAGAATAGGAATGAATCGTAGACCATTAGGGTTGACTCTATCACTTCATGATATAGAAGAGGAAACTGAGGCCAAGTGGTAGGAAGGACTCAGAAGCCCCCAACTGAGTTTAATTTTCAGTTATAAGAGCTGTATTCATTCATGTTTTATTTTCCTTTTTCTAATGGACACACACACACACACACACACACACACTACACACATACACACACACAGACACACAGACATACACACACACACACACATATATACATACTTACCTTGGGTCCTCCCACACCCACACACATATTCTCTATTTCTCACATGGCTTTGAGCTTTTGTTTTTCTTTTCAATGGTCTTATTTTGTATTGTTAGCTGGCACAAACTCCTTTTGGATGTCAGAACATAATGGATAGATGGGTGGGTGGATGAATTAAGGACTTTCCCAGGATCCTATGGTTGGTCAGCAACAGATCTGAGACCTAGCAACCATCACTGGGGAACGTCAAGCAGCTGAAGTACCTAGTACAAAAGAGCTTCAGGTTGCCATGACAACTAAAGTAGTCCTCTAATTTCCATCCTCTGCATAAGGGTCAGAATCAGAATGTTATTTACAGGCACAGAGGTTAAGGCACATGTCAGGGACTGTTTGCCACAGGCTCCCCCTGTTATGGAATAGCCTAGGTTAGGACTCAGGCATCAGCAATTTGATAACACAGAAAGATGAACCAGATCTGAGAGATGCGTTCCGGCAAGCATGTTCACAAATGGGAGTCTTATCCTGGGACCCCAGTGAAGAGCATACGATCTCTCTGTACTGGTGTTCATCTCTTTGACAACCAGCACATTTTCACACCCTGCTATGTCTGCTACTGTAAATCTGACCACACTGAACAAAGAAAGCCATTCCACAACCTGCGCACTGTGCTGTGTAACAGAATTTAGTTCCTTACTTTCAGAGCAGCCTTACTCACTTTCAGAACACAAACAGAATGCAGCTAGCTCCTACCGGAATGTAATGCAAATATCCCACAGCCCAGTGCCTGGCAGAGTCTCACCTCTTCTTTTGAGTTGGGTTTCCACTATCTGCATTTCTCTATGCATTTCACTTTTCTGGACTCTCACCAGGGAGGCCCATGGAGCTCTATCTAGACCAGTGTGTCTCAACCTTCCTAATGCTGCGACCCTTTAATACAGTTCCTCATGTTGTGGTGACCCTTCACCTATAAAATTATTTTTTTGTTGCTACTTCATAACTGCAACTTCGCTCCAGTTATGAATCACAATGTAAACATGTTTGGAGACAGAGATTTGTCAAGGGGGTCATGACCCAGAGATTGAGAATCACTGCTTACAGCATTCTGGGACATTATCTGGCCCATTGCTTCAAACTCTTCTTTCCACATTTCCCCTAAGAAAACCCAACCTGGTCAGGTTTCTCATATCAGCAACCTCACTCCTCAGTACCAACCTTCTACACTAGTTACTTTCCTGATCTCCGTGATGAGACACCTTACAAAATCAACTTTAGGGAAGAAAGGTTCATTTTGGTTTCTAGTGTAAGAATGCGGTCAGGTGATCATGGTGTGACTCTAGCTGTGGAAAAGAGAACAAGAAGAGATCAGAAAGTGAACATGGAAGACAGTGGTGCTGAGAGCAGTGGGGGCTGTGCAGACCCAGGCTAAAGAGGTCTCAGAGGGGCATGATGTTAGACCTCGTTCTTGTGATATTTTGACAAACAATGTCGCTTCTTTCTGCCCTTGTCCCAAAACTCTGCCGGAGGCTAAACTGAAGAGTTTTGGATGGATGTTGGCAGAGGAGATTTCAAAACAACCTAGTATTGATTATGTTACCTGGTCGTTGGTGATCACAGTGAGAAGAAGCAAGCAGGGCAAAAGAAACACAGAATGCACAATTTGAGGAGAAAAAAAGAGAACCAGGGACTGTAATGTTGGTTCCAAGCCCTGTGCTCAAAGAAATGAGAAGTTCAAAGGTCTGGTGCCAAATTTAATAAAGAGAGCGGTGACCTCAGGGCAGGACCCACCCAGCTAAGGTTCCAACTGTAAAGAACACAGCTTATCCAAGAAAGGAAAGCATCAACAGTCAAATATATTATGTATACATATGTACATAGACTTACATATACAGTATAATTACATTATGCAAATGTAATTCAAAGTGGAGGCCAGGTTCCAGCCCAAGCAGGCTGCTGAACTTGGCAGCTTCAGCCTTGTGGTTCTGTCTTCATCCAGAAAGATACAGGAAAGAGCTTATGGACTCTTCCCCCATAGTTGAGGAAAGCCACCAAGGCCAGGGGGTGACAGGGTAGCAGTCCCTGCGTAATAAACCTTGAGAGGCCACTGCATGAAGCTGGGAAGGATTTTATGTGAGATTCCAAGATGTTGGACATGCCAGAGCTATAGGATACCTGCAAAGGAAAGCTACAGACAGGTAGAGGGAAGTTACAGTCAGCAGACCTGCAAGGCGGAGGAGAGGCAGCTGATAGGCACATTGAACACAGAGATACAGAGTTTGGAGTTTGCCCTGCTGGGTTTCAGTCTTGGGGTCCAGTATTTCTTCTCTATACCCCTATGCCTCCATTTTTGAAGGGTAGTGCATATTTTACGTGATTGTATGTTGGAAGGCTGTAACTGGCTTTTTGATGTTACAGGGCTTTACAGCGAAGAGATTGCCTTGAGTCTTAGAAGAGACTTTGGACTTTTAAACAGTCCTGAGACTGAAAGAATGTGAGGGGTTTTGAAACTGAACTAAATGCATTTTGCATTATGATATTTCTACATGTCTGTGGGGGTCAGAAAGTGGCAGTTTGAATTAAGAATGGCCCTCAGAGGCTCATATGTTCGAATGTCTCATCCCAAGTTAGTGAAACTGTCTAGGAAGGACTAGGGGGTGTGGCCTTGTTGGAGTAGGTGTGTCACTGAGGGTGGCACAGCCTTCTTTTCTTTCCGCCTGTTGCCTGCTGCTAAGAGGTGACTTCTTAGTTACTGTCCCAGCACTATGACTGGCTGCCTCCTGCCACACTCCCTTGCTATGATGGTCATGGACTAACCCTCTGAAGCTATAATCAAGCCCTCAATCAAATGCTTCCTTTTATAAGTCACCTTGCTCATGGTATCATTTCACAGCAATAGAACAGTATCTAAGACAAATGGCTTTCTTCTTTTCCCCTTTATTTTTCAGTCTGGGACCCTGGTCCATGAGACGCTCCACATACATTCAGGCAGGTCTTTGCTCCTCAGTTAAACATTCTGGAGACACCCTCTCAGGTGTGCCCAGAAATGTGTCTCCTAGGTGATTCTAGATCCAGTCAAGTTGATAACGAGAATGAACCCAGATACCACTCCCTTTTGATAGGCAGTAGAGCACAGGTGCCCCCAAAGTGCACCATCATCTCCACGCTCTGACAAAATGCCTGTTCTGACTGGGGAGCACAGGCTTGGGAACACACTGTCATACTCCAGGGCCTGCCTTCCATTGAAGGGACACATCAGGAACCACCCAGGAGACGTGAACAAAGAGCATTTTTTCTATATACAGGCAGGGTTAAGCCTCTTACTGCCTAAGATTGAGGCTCATGGCAAGTCCACAGTGCTGCGAAAAGCCCCTGTGATGGAGGCGTGGGCTGAGTTACTAAACGATCCGCAGTGACTTTCTGTCCATATCCAGACCCTGTGTGCCGTGTCCCTGGCTTTGGTCTCTTCGTGAGCTATGTACCCCTTAAGCTCTCTGCCTTCCTGTATCCTCTTGTGCCCAAACTGTATTCATTCAACGTAAGTTTTCTAAGAACTTATTGTTCTGGGTGCAGAGAATGCAGTGGTAGTTAGAGATCCAGGGCTGAAGCACCCGTTCCATGGAGTTTATGCTTTAGTGCTGGGGTGGGGCTATTAAAAACATTATTGCATATATTATACAGCTGGGAGGAGCTGCTAGGAAGTAAAACAGGAGATGGGAGATGTAGACTTTTGTTACAGTTGACAGGGAAGTTCTTGTCATTCAGGTGGCTTTTAAACGAAGACCTGAAGGAAGCAAGAAAACAAGTTATGGACAAGAACGGAAGGACATGGAAGATGCAGAAGGGGGAGAGAGGAGGGAGTGTTCTCAGCGAGTTTGAAGATTGGGGTCAGTGTGGCAAGAAAAGGGAAGTTGGGAGAAATTGGCGAGACTCAAGGGCAAGATGCAGAACATGGAGACCTTCATGTACTGGCCAAAGAAGAAGCCATTGGAAGTGGTAGGCAAGGCAGTACCTTGCTTAGCTTAGGCTTTCAAAACATGTCTCCTGTGTGGAGGGTGAGTTTATTGGACGAATTAGAAGGGCAGGCAAGGAAGTCTTTGCAGCCATCCAAGAGGCAGTGGGGCTTGAGCCAGGATGAGGGAGTGGTGACAAATGGTAAGATTTGGGGAGTACTCTGAAGGAAGAACTCGCAGGTTTGCTAACAGCTGGATGTGGGGTATGAAAGGAAGGAGGAACCAGGGAGCTCCAAGGCCCTTGGGCCCGAGTGCTGGAAAAATGTAGCTGACATTAATGAAAATGGCAATGGGGCATATTAGACATCCAAGTGAGGATGTCCAGTGGGCAATCTGGAGGTGAGGGCAACAGTGAGGACACAGATGTGCAGTCATCAAGTCAATCTCCTGCACTGCCCAGTAGAGTAACCATCAGCCACGTGTGGCTCTCGAAACAGAGAATATGAGATAAAATATAAGATGCAGTTCCATGGTTAGGCCCAACATATTTCCAGAACTCGATAGCGGTATGCATCTCAAATAGCAATGATGTTGGAAGTTCTGGATGGTACTGACACGTTTCGAGTCTCAGAGACACTTCTGGGTGTATGATGGGAAAAAGATGAACATTTAGAAGTTGAGGAGAAGTGGAAGACTGGCCTGTGAGGGTAGGAGAAAGTCCAGGAGAGGATGGGTTCCGACATGCCGGTAAACTATTAAAATGGAGAGGAGGAGCTGGGGTAGATCCTGGGGAGGGGAGGGCAAGACTCACCGGTCAGCTGCTGCGGGGAGGTCAGACAAATCAAGATCAGTAATTGGCAGTAGATTAATAAGTAGGTCATTGGTGACAGGTTTGGTTTGGAGGCAATGGAGTAGAATAGAAGGGGGAGGGGTGGAAACCAAGCGGAATGGAGGCCATGCATAGTCACACCTTTCCAAATTAACGTGATCTGACAGGGCAGAATAGTGAAGCATCATCCATCAAGGGATCTTCGAGGAGGGGAGGGCTAATACACCATACTGGAAGCACCTGAGGTCAGTCTGATGGCAAGGCAGAGACTGATAATGCAGGAATAACGAGAGACAGCTGAGAGAGCTGTGCCAGGGAGCAGGGAAGCAGTGGGTGGAGTCTAATCCCCAAGCAACAGGGTTGTGCTGCACAAGGTCATTCACAGGATGGTGGCAGGCAGGAGACCGCCTGGGATGGGGGCAGTCTGTACAGATTTGCTGGGGATTGCCTTGATTTCCCCAGGGAAGAAAGAAGGTCACATGCTTAAAGTGCGAACAGAGGCTACACAGGTATAAAGGGAGAGGGAGGGTGTAATGTCAACATCCTGAACAGAGGGATAATGATGGGTTTAGATCCAGAAGCAGGACCGCCGGGCTGTACCCAGAGCAGACTCTGTGTGTTCACAGAGGCAGCTGTTGGTTGTTGCAGAATCCTGTGCACTTTCCCATCCCTGTTGTCTGTCCTGAGCCAAGTTCCAGGATACAGCTTGGAGCTCCCTGTTTGAGATTATCTTATTTAGTTCTACTTCGTCCAGCCCTCTCTTATCTAGCCATTCTTTTCATATATGCCCGTTACTCTGTGTGTGTGTGTGTGGGGGGGGGGGGTGTCAGCAGACATTTTCTAAAATGTGACAGGTAGTAAATATAGTTTAGGTTTTATGGGCCATATAGACTTTATCACACTGATATACCCATGCAATACAAAAGTAGCCAGACAATCTGTCATAGAGTGGACATCGCTATATTCCAATAGAATATTTTCTGCAAAAGCACACAGGGCTGACTTTAACCTGTGGACCACAGTTTGCCCTGCCCAAAGTGGTGGCAGGGATGAGGAATCAGTTTTCTCTGTAGCCATCATAGCTGATCCGTGTGGGTACTGGGGAGGGACTCAGAAAATGTCTTAGGTGAGAAACAAGTTGGTATGCTCAAATAAGTACTTAGGGCTATCAGGTTGTGTACAGGGCATATCACAATGTTCCAGCATGCTTGTCAATGGCCAGCCTTACTATACTGTGTGTGTGGAAACATGAGAACATTGTACCCTGGATGCCCAGAAAGAAAAGATCAGAGGTGGTCTTACTATGTATCCTGTCTGTGCTAAGCTCCTGTCCTGTCTATGCAACCTCCGTCCTATGTGCCCAGGTACACAAGCCTCCCCCTCCCCAGTACAGTGAGACTGTGGACTTTTCAAATAAGTGTTCTGTGTTCATTCTGACTTACTGCGCCTGCTTCCCCTTAGGTTCCCAGCCCAGTGCCTTGCAAATAACCTTCAGGTACCTATCATATGCAAGGCATGATGGGAGAATCACAGACCCATCCCTTAAGGAGCATGAGGTCTGTCCTTTGCCTATTGTGATGGTTGTCAACATGACCACACCTGGAATTAACTAAATCCCAGGCAGCTGGTACACTTATGAGGGAATTTTCCTGACTGGCCCATTTGAGGTAGGAAAACCCGCCCTGGATCTGGGCCCCATCTCCTGGTAGTGGCCTGTATTAAGGGCTTGGGAGAAGGAGGCTTCTGCTTTGGTTTACTTGCCCTCACTCCACCTGGTTAACTTAATACTACATTGGTTTTAGAGTCTACGTCTTCAGGATTCTAATATATACTAGGGACCAGCTAAGATCCAGCCTCGTGGGCTGAACACCTACTGGATATTGGATTTCTTGAACTTTCCCTCTGGAGACAGTCATTGTTTGCCTAGCTGAATATGTACATATGATTTATTAGAATAGCCATGCATAATATATTATATATGTGAGTACACACACACATAAAATATATATGAATATATATATTCATTCAACCAATTCTGTTTCTCTAGCGAACCCTGACTAATACAGTTACTCATGCTTTCCTGACCTCTTCAAGACTTTCCATGGAACCCTACACACCTGATTTCCCCTTCGCTTCCTACTTATTTTTTTAATTGACTAAAATTATACACATTTATGATATACAACATCATATTTCAAAATATGCATACATTATGGAATGGCTAAATTATATACTCCCTACCTCACCTACTTATTCTTTTGTGTTGAGAACCCTTAGAATGTACCTTCTTAGCAATTTTACATGCCCAACCCATCATTATTAACTGGAGTCGCCATGTTGCTTTCCTTCCTCTTCCCCCTCTTCAGTCCTGCCTTCCAGTGGGTTCTCTTGGTCTGCATGCAAGTGTGGATATTTTCTTCCCAACACATCACACACACTACCAGAGTCCAGCAGAAGCCTACTCTAATTTCTCTAAGGTCAATGGTATCCAACAGAAATATAACATACGCCCTATGAAAGTCCAAATTTACCAGCAGCATATTAACAACATAAAAGGAAACAGACGAACTTTACATGGAGCTAGTGAAGTGGCTCAGTTGGAAAAGGCGCCTGCCATCAATCCTGGGACCCACATAGTAGGAGAGCAACAACTTCACACATTGTCCTCTGGCCTCCGCATACACACCCTGCTAAAAGGCACCCTGAAGCATGCCTATGTGCACACACACAACAGATGAATGGATGCAGTAAGAAAAAGAATTAATTCTTAACTAATTTACTTCATCACTGAATTCAGAATGCTATGCCACCCACCCTAATCAATATAAAGGTTACCAGTGAGATATTTTTGCATTCTTCTGTCCAGGCTGGGTCCTCAGTGGCCAGCATGTGTTTCTCACAGTCAGCACATTGCAGCTGGTCAGTCTGAATCTCAGGGCTCAGTAGCTGTGTGTGGCTTATGGCTCCTGTTCTGACAGCATCCCACAGGGCACAAGGCAAACAGCCCATATGTGCAGTGCTGAGCACCTTGCTCTGTCTTCAGATCAACTTATGAAAATGGGGTTGTCCTCATCTTTTAGGTGAGAAAACTGATATTTGAGCTTCTTATATATCCAACTGGTAAGTTACAAAGTTCACCTTTGTAACCCAAATTTGAGGCCAGAGTAAAATAGAATATTTAAGGGGCCAGAGAGACGGCTCAGTAGTCAGGAACACTCATTCTGACATTGCTCTTACTGAGGACCAGGGTTTGATTCTCAGCACTTACATAGCAGCTAACTATTGTAACTCCAATTCCAGTGGGTCTTATGCCTTCTTCTGGCCTCCATGGGCACTGTATACACATTGTGCACACACACACACACACACACACACACACACACACACACACATGCAGGCAAAACACCCATACACATAAAAGTAAGTAAGTCCCTTAAAATTTTAAAAATAGAATGTTTGAGGAGCTGAGGAGATAGCTGGACAATAAACCTTTGCTGCACATGCATGAAGAACTAATACCTATGTATTCTTTAAAAATAAAAATGAGTGTGTAATATATGCTTGTAATCCTGGCACTGGGGGCATGTAGAAACAGCATGATCCCCGAGCCCCAAATGCCATCGAGAGACTTTGTCTCTGAAGGTGGGCATCTGCTGAGGAATGACATCCAAGGTTGACTTCTGGCTTCGGCAGGCACCTGTGCTCGTGTGTGTGTGTGTGTGTGTGCACATGCACACCCACAACCATACACATTTAACACCTCCCCCCCACACACATGCACTTCATACATATCACACAAAATAAGACAGTATTTAAGCTGGGAAGCTTTTGGGGAAAGTATCCAAACTATAAGCTCCATAAATATCGTGTTCCCAGCACCCAGGCTCCTGCCAGGGCTCAGCCATGTGAATGAATGAATGAATCTGGTCTCACTGTATGGGAGGCTTGTTTTTCAGCCCAGAGCCCCTGCTCCTGTTTCTCACTGCACTGCACTTCTTTGATGCCTTTCTGCCAGGCAATCTATCAACTACATGAAAACATAGGCTCTTGCTACCCGAATATTTATGTTTGAGGGAACAGATTTTAACAGAGACCCTTCCCTGTGCCCCCAGCCTCAGGATATACCATCCATATTCCTGGCTAATTTCTTTCTTTTTCCCTTACTGGGGCTGCCCAGATGATGGGTAATCCCAGAGGCTAAGATTGGTTACATGATGTGAAGCCAGGTCTCCAAGTGAAGCCTATTCACGACAACAAAAGTCACCCAGTGTGGGTGGCTGCCACCTCCGGTTTCCACCTCCAGGTCATGCTCCGTCGTGACGACTGAAGCTGTTTCCCCAGTAGGAGAGCAGCATGACTCTTCAGGAGGGTCACACTGACCCACAGAGCCAGTGGCTGCCTGCCATGCCTGGATGCCTGGCATGAGAGCCCAGTTGCTGGGTCGCCCTCAGGTTTGTCCAGGGCCAATCAGCCAGCATCCTCCCAGGGACCTCGAAGCAGCTACCTCCTGACAGGGTCACAGTAGATGTCATAGATTGCTGAAGTGTAGAACTAAGAGATAAGTAAAGGTCATGTATCATGATGCTTTCAAACTGCCATGGATTCTATGTCTATGGATGCTGTCAAGACACAACTTGGGATTCCCTTGGTCTAGGATAGGATCTAGCAATCCTTGTTTCTAACAAGCACCAGGTGGCGTTCCTGCCACAACTGGTCCAGGCCCCATACCTTGGAAAGTAAGGTTCTTTCTATTGCTGTCAGTATTTCATTAAAGGTGAAGTTAGTGAGTGGGGGAATAATTCAAGTCCCAATACAAGGCTCCTATACGACAAACTATACTTACTGCCTTCAGGACCCCTTGACACTAACCACAGGCTACTTGCAGCAACACCCTCTTCTTTCAGTTAGATAGTTGTTGGATGCATCCTATTCTCCTGTGGATCTCTTTTTGATCCCATCTAAGAGGCCTCCCTAAGCTGGGATGTGTGCTCTTTGTGGTAAGAACTCCTGAGAGTGTCTTTGTATCAGGTTCCCCGGAATCAGAGGCACAATGGGTCAAAATCCAAGTTGGAACCAGGTATCAGACCTGAAGGGACAGCTGAGGAGAGAGGTGGGAAATAATCTAGTGCAGGAATCCAGATATCCAGAGTGTTGTACTGTGGCATTCTGCATGAGAATCTATAGGCTGAGAGAGGAGTTGGCTGGCTCACCTCATTACATTATGCCCTGGCTAGTTTTTTATGTCAACCTGACATGAGCTAGAGTCATCTGAGGGGAGGGGACCGCAGCTCAGAAGATGCCTCCTTAAGATCAGACTATAGGCAAGCCTGTAGGGGCTTTTCTTAATGAGTGACTGATGTAAGAAGGTCCAGTAAGTTGTGGATGGAATCATCTCCAGGCTTGAAGTCTTAGGTTCTATAAGAAAGCATGTTGAGCAAGACATGAGGAACGAGTCAGCAAGCCCCACTCCTCCATGGCCTCAGCACCAGCATGCGCCTCCAGGGTCCCCCCAGTCTGAGTTCCTGCCTTGGCCTCCTTCAGTGAACTGTGACTCAGGATATGTAAACCTTGGCTTCCTTCAGTGAACTATGACTCAGGATGTGTAAGCCCTTCCTCCCCAAGTTGCTCTGGATAATGGCATTTTATCACAACAGTAGAAATCGGAACTAAGACACACTATGTCCAAGACACGTGAGAGAGGTGGTGTGATTGCCTTTCAGACCCAGCCCTGGTGTCTCTAAGAACTCTAACATTTGTATAAACACGCACACAAAGGTCAAAAAAAAAAAAAAAGACAGGGCACTAATAACCAAACATACCAAAAGACTCTACACACTCAACAATGATATCACACTTCAAAAGTGGCCATGGCAAATCAGTTTTCCTTTTAATGCCAATGAGTTGGGTTCTTTTTTAGGGTATTCACAGCCCAGTGCAAGTCCAAAGATGTGTGCTGCCAAACAAGGCCACCCAGTAATAAGTGCTAACCATCAGAGTCAGCCTCAGCTTGTCTGCTGTGCTAATTACTGTCCCAGTGATTAAGAAAGAGATAGGAAAAGCCATAACCTTGGAGAAACAGAGCTGGAAACAGGATTATCTCATAAGAACGTGAAGGAGGGGCAGGAGTGATGGCTCAGTGATTGAGGTCACCTACTGCTCTTCCAGAGGACCTGAGTTCATTTCCCATCACCCACATCAGGCATCTCACAACTGCCTGTAACTCCAGCTCCAGGGAATCTGACACCCTCTTCTGGCCTTCAAGGGCACCTGAACATCTGTGGCATTTGCTCACACAAACACACTCATATATACATAACATTAAAAAAAAAACATTAATGAAGCATTTAAAAAAGAAAGAAAGAAAGAAAAAAAGAAAGAAAGAAAGAAAGAAAGGAAGGAAGGAAGAAAGAAAGGAAGAAAGAAAAGAGAAGAAGCCAGTCTAATTAAAAGGGAGTATCAGAATAGACCACCAAGCTAATGTCTGGATGATAAGCATATGAAAAAAATTAGCATCATTTATAATCAGGGAAATGTAAATTAAGACAATAAGACTATTACATGCCAGCTACTGGCAAGAATGTGGGAAAATGATCCGGATAAAAAATGGTAGAGCTAACGTGGGGACAGTCTGGCAGTGTCTTGCAAAGAAAAACAGTTTTACCATGGAGTCTTGCAACCAGACCTCTTAGTATATGCTCAAGTAATCTGAAAATTATGTCCACATTAAAACCCACATAACCCACATACAGGCATTTAATGCAGTTTTGTTCGTAGTTGCCCCAAACCAGAAGTAACCAAAATATCTTTTAGACCCTCCATATGAAGCAATATTGATCAACAACTAAAAGAAATAAGCTATCAAGCCAGAAAATGGTATGGAGGGATCTCAATTAATAATACAAAGAAGCCAGTTTAAAAAGACTGCACACTATACGGTGATATCTGCTTGACATTCCGGGACAAGCAAGGGTATGAGACAGAGAGAAATTCAGAGGCTGCAGCACGTTTGGGATGAGAGAGGGAGGGGATGTGGGTGCATGCCGGGCATTTTTAGAGCTAAGGGTTTCACTTCTGTATGGTGCTGTGGTGTTACACACATGCCTTTGTAATATTAATACTGATTTGCCAATTTTAACAAATGCAACAATGCTAATATCAGGGAACTGTAGTGGCAAAGACAGGAACATACTTTCCAGACAACTGTAGTGGTTTGCATATGCTTGGCTCAGAGAGTGGCACTATTAGGAGGTATGGCCTTGTTGGAGTAGGTGTGACCTTGTTGGAGGAAGTGTGTCACTGTGAGGGTGGGCAATAAGACCCTCCTCCTAAGCACATTAGAGCCAGTCTTCTCCTTAGAGGCCTTCAGATGAAGATGTAGAACTCTCAGCTCCTCCTGCACCATGCCTGCCTGGATGCTGCCGTGTTCCTGCCTTGATGATAATAGACTGAATCTCTGAAGCTGTAAGCTAGCCCCATTAAATGTTGTCCTTGTAAAAGTTGCCTTGGTCATGGAGTCTGTTCACAGCAGTAAAATCCTAACTAAGACAACAACTTTTCAATAATTCCAAATCTTTTATAAAAAAAAATAAACCCCATTAATTTTTAAAATATATGCTACTAAGTCAGTCAAGGGAATGCATATTGAGTCATGTTTCTCCTAGGCACGGAGATGACCTTGGACATTTGTCACTGGTGTCTCCTCCACCCAGCTGTCCCCAGCGTCACGCAAGCTTGTTGGGAACTGTCATCTTTGTTTGATGAGTTAGTGAGGAACGCTACCGTCCCATGCAAAGTGCACTCACAAGACAGTCCTAGGGCCTCCCCTTGTTAATTACTGACTTTGGGAAGCAGTTGAGCTAAATGTGACGGGTAGAAATGTGCCTGGGAGGGGTTGCTTCTTAAGTCTGCTGATTGTGACCCAGACCCAAAGAAGTATACAGTCGAGACTAGATGCTGCATTAATAAAACCCACTGTGGCATGAAGCAGAAAAGTGAGTCATAGCCTGTGAGACAGGTAAAGTGAGAAAGGAAGTGTGGCTCCTCCTCCTGTCCCCAGGTGGGACTGGGTTAGAGAGAGTCTCTGAGCCTCATTTCCATATCTCCCCATTACTGAACCGATCAGGATCTTACATCTGATGTATAAATTCGGTCCCACAAGTGTGTCTTTTTCCTTGACAAGCTGCTATTGAATTGACTCTGTACCTTGTTTTGATGGCTTCTCAGAGGCAAGGAAATGTGGTGTTTAACAGTAACAATTCCTCATGTCTTGCGTCTGTCACATACCAGGATTAAGGGACATGGAATGAGAGACTGGGGTGGGCTAGTCGCTTGTCATGCACTTTTTACAAAGCAGCTCCGACTAGCGTGTCCCAGCTTCTTAACTGCCTACTCTGGGGCTACTGCCACCCCTGTTTCTTAGAAGTCTGTGTTGTCATTTACTCTGGTGAGTGAGCTGCCCAGATTAGGTCTGAAGGCAGCCCCGGGGATGGGCTCAGGCCGGTGGCATTTGGAGAAAGAACAGGGTTTTCGAAGAAGAAAACAAGCAGAGCTTGTCAATGGGTCCCTAGGAAGCCACTCAGGAGAAGACAGGAGTAAACTGAGGCCTGTGGGCACTTCTGAAATTAGAGACCCTTACTGAGAGGGTTTTAAGAAATCAGTGAAAGGGGAATTAAGTCACCATTCTCAGGTGGCTAGGCACCTTGGGCTGCTGAAGGAAATTCATCTCCTGGCTCCCTTATCAGAACTGCCAGCATAGCCCAGGAATCTGCATTGTCCATAGAACTCAGCAGGCAATGAGCACACACTCTCTCCCATCATCTTCTCCCACCTGAGGCTCTCCATTCTGACGAGACTGCAGACTTGCATACAGGGATTGCCTTGGACTGTTCTGCCCCATGGAGCCCACCCTGAGCTTGCCATCTCCCCTCTGATGCCTGTTGTCTGAGTAACCCTGACCAATAATAATACAGTCATCTTTAACCTAGATTCCATGACTTGGTTCTCTCTGGTTCCCTCTTGGGAAGAAATGATCTTTCAAAGGAAATGAGATCCAACATCCTATGAGCTCTATGGCTAGCATCACCAGGTTACTACTGGGTTCTTCAAAGGGATATGCTGTTAAGTGGCACTTCTGTAAGTCCTGACTCAAATTGGACACAGCCTGGTACCAAGGAGCACTGTACCACTGGTGTACAAATGAGATAATAGCAAAGTTTTGCCCTTGTCATCCTGACATAAGAATCTGTGGTTTTTCAAGAGATCAGCGTCTCATCTCTGGGAATGCACTGACAAGCCCTACAGTGGGGGAGGGGTGGAATCCAGGAAGCTCTGGTTCCACCTTCTAGGAGTTTCTAGCAATATTTTGACATTTTTTTTTTTGAGCAGTGACTTACATATTGGTGTGCTACTTACTAAAAGAGAGTAGCTCTTCCTAATTTTTTTTTTTCCTGTTTAATCTGAAATCCGTTGGATTAGACCTGCAGTGTTTCTTCCCATCCTGTCAGCTTTAGGGTCCTCTGTGTATGGAGGGGAAAGACACTAGTCAAGGCCTATGGACTGGCTGTGGGCTTGGTTTATTCAGCCTGAGGGGCGTTTATGGAAGTAAACAGAATCTTCAGCAGATGGGCTGGTGTTGAGACCATCCATGGACATCCTTGACAGGATGGCTCCTAAGCCAACTGAGGGCTCCTTTGTTGTAAGGACATCTGTGGCTACTTTGGATTTTCATCATTATCTTCTTCTTTTCTTACTGTCCCTCCAGGTGCCTCATGGGGAAGGGGCACCATTAAACAAATTTTTGGACCTCCTGAGTGGACAGCCATCGATGACAGCTCACAGTTGTTTAAGGGGTCTTCCCTCCAAGGAGAACTCCCTCCCTTTGCTGTGGACTGTGAATGACTACAGCCTTTTAGAAAGCAATTTTGTTTAACTATTAAAGTTTTAAATACATACTCTTTATTCCTGAAATAACCACTGATGGGAATCCATCCCACAGAGGCAAAAGAATCAGCACATAATAAAAGATGTCCAAGCAGTTTTCACAGTGGCTCCCCACAGAAATCCAAAAATAAACTAAGCCTGAGCAGGGAATTGTTAACTAATTGGTGGGCATCCACACCAGGATGCAGTCATTCATAAAAATAGTAAGTTAGAGTCTTCCAGCTTGACTTAGGAGAAGGAGTTTCTACAAGCTAAAACCAAGTATACATGAATCATATGTTTTTCAAAATAAACAACAAAATATTTCTATATAGTTTTCTGAACACAAAGAAAAAGAACAATGCACATTTTGTTGACATTGGTAATTACTTACATATGTGCATATATGTATCAAAGCAAAATAAGATTACAGTAGGTAACAGAGAAATAACAGATATCACTAAAACATGAGTTGGTGATAGTTAATTTATATTAGGTTTTATTATATGCATGTACATTTATGAATTAAGAAATTAGAATAACTCAATTTCTGGAAAGGATGCGGAGTGATTAAGGGTGGATTAATTTTATTCTGTTAAAGAAAAACCTACTAAAATTAGTCTGTATAGAAGTTTTACATCTGAGCTCCTAACATACTTCACTGACCACCATGGAAGGCAAAAGGCTGCCTTGGCGATGTGCATAGCTGATGTTTCTACTTAAGATTTGCTTGGTCAGGGGTTGGGGAGGGCTGGAGGGGCCAGGGCATGCTTTACTGCCCTGCTCATTATTGGTAATTCCCCAGCCAGAGCGATATTTGTTCCCCACTATCCCTGCAGAATTCTGGAAAGAAAATGACTTCTACTTGGAACCGGTAGAAGCTTGCTGATGGCATCCTTTTCTGCTGTCCAGGGTGTCCTCCGCTCCAGCAAGTCACACGGGACTCTCGATTTAGGGAATTTATGCAAACTGAAAGCTGGAAGAGGGAAATGATATTGAGGGGGAAGGAAGGAAGGAGTTATGATTAGGGTCCACCTAAGTTTCATCTCTGTATACCTGACTCAGTTTAGATGATTGGATTTGGTTTTGTGTGACCTACACTTCATGAGATCAGTCCTGACAGATAGAAAGCATCACATCAGTAAACAAATGGGAGTCAGAGGGGTCCACAGTAGGCCCTGTGCACCCAACAGGAAAGCCATATGGGTCTGCTCTTGCTGAGTAGAACGGTAGCTAAAAAATCCACAGCAGACTGGAGAGTAGAGGAGGATGCCTGGCCGAGTGATTGATTTTCTTCATTTTAGCTCCTTGCTAATGGAGCAAGGAATTAGCAGGTCAGAGCGACAACAGGGTTGACCTTATGCTGCTGAACATAAAACCTCCTCATCCAGTGGGGGCTGGGAAGGGATGGCTGCCTTCTCCTCAGAGCAAGAGCATCATACCCACAAAGGGTACTGGAGTGTAGTGGCTTCTCCCTGCAACCACATTCGACAGTAGGCTTTGTGGTATCTAAACTGTGACTTCCAAGCATACAATGCTATATCCAAATAAAAGAGACAGAGTCTTTGTTTGTTTGTTTTTGTTGTTGACAACATGGCTTTGTAATTTTTTTTTTTCTTTACCAGCCATCCACCAATTAGCCAGTCTTGTTTGAAGTTCCAGGTGTGGCATATCCTTGTTACCTAGGCAACGACCCTTCTTTCCTTGTTAAAAGAACTGAGATGATTTGATGAAACAACATGCTCACCCCAAATGGATGAATCATGGCTGCTCTAGGCTCTCTTCGAACTCCCTATCTGTTTTTCTAGTCTTCTTTGTAGCTGTGAGACCTAGCGCTAAGAAGACACCAGGAGATGTTCGCCGAAAGGTTTAGAGAGACACGCCTTCTGCAGCTCCTCTTGATGTACAGACAGCCTTTAATTCTTTGTATGAAAATGTGCAAGCCGGGACTGAAATAACCATTCTCCAACCACAGGCAGCAAGCCTGAGGGATGCATGATGTGCAGGGTGAAGGAGTGTGTGCCTGGCAAGAGTGTAGTTCTTAGTAAGCTGAGAACTAGTGAGCTACTGGTACAGCAGAGACTGTAGAAGACACAAGTGACTGGAAAAGTATCCCGAGTTCCTGGATTAAAAGATACTATTTAAAATGTCCATACTATCCAAACCACGTGTAAATTCAATATAGGCACCAATAAAATTCCATTGTCAATTTTTCATAGAACTAGAAAAAAAATCTAAAATTCATATGGAACCTCAAATAGCCAAAGAAATATTAAAAGGGAAAAGTTTGGAAGCATCCTATTCTCTGATTATTATGTTGCAAATCTATAGTAATCAAAATAGAATGGTACTCACATAAATATAGACACAGAAATCAGTGGTGCAGAATGGAGAGCCCAGACACCAACCATGCATATAGGACTGAAGAGATGGCTGAATGGGCAATGTGCTTGACTCGCAAGCACGATGAACCAAGTTGGGATCCCTAGCACTCAGGTTAACTCAAGTCAAGGGTGGCAGTATATACCTGTAATCCTAGCACTGGGAGGTAGGAACAAGAGGGTCCTTGAGGTCAGTGACCAGACAGTCAAGCTGAATGGTGAATTCCCAGGGAAGTCCAGGCTTAGCGAGAGGTCCTATCTCTAAGCTGAAGCCAGGCTCTCTGGTACAAGCCTTTAGTTCTAGCACTTGGGAGGCATGGGCAGGTGTGCCTCTGTGAGTTCGAGGCCAGCCTGGTCTACAGAGCGAGTTCTAGGACAGTGAGGGTTACAAGAAACCCTATCTCGGAAAAAAAAAAAAAAACCATAAAAACAACCAGCTCCCCAAAACAACCCAATTAAAGTGATCAAAGGAGGGTGCTTAATAGTTAAGGGTGCTTGTTGCTCTCCCAGAAGACCTGGGTTCAGTTCCTAGCACTGATACAGAAGCTTGCAGCTATCTGTAACTCTAGTTCCAGCAGATCCAGTGTCCCCTTTTGATCTCTTTAGGTACCAGGCATACAGGTGGTACGCAGGCATACATGTAGGCAGAATATTCATACACTAAAATAAATAATTTTAACTAAAATAATAATAAAATGTGCATAGGTATAGAATAGACATTGCTACAAAAACGAGGCATAGAAGGGCATAGGTTTGTAAAAAGCTGTTCAGTGTAGCTAGCCATCATTAACATACATAAAAACCATGGGACATCACCACGCAGCTGTTAACATGACCTTATTAGAAGTCACAGGATATGTAGAAGAGGGAACCATGAACATTGAGAGGATATACATGAATACAAGCAATTTGAAAAAACAATGTAATGGTTCCAAAAATTAAAAACACTGTGTCATTAAGCAATCCTACTTTTGGCTATAGAACCAAAAGGAACTAAGTCAGTATCTCAATGTGAGGTCTGCACTATTCACATGGCCATGGGAACACAGAATCAACCTAAGTCCTTGGGTTAGTCAGTTTTCTTTTACTATAAAACACCTGCTATCACCCACGACGAAAGAGAAAAGGGCTAATTTGCCTCATGGTTTTAGAGATGTCAGCTCCTGATCATGTAGAGCCATCCGTGTGAGGCCTCTGCTAGAGGTGCCAGATGGCCAATAAGCTAAAGAGAAAAAGAAGGGGCCCAAATCCTACAATCCCCTTTGAGGGTCTTCTACCCAGTGACCTAACAGCCCTACCCTCTCAAAGGTTGCATGATAAGGTAGTATTGACAGCCCGGTGAACAAGCTTTTAACATGAGGGCCTTTAGAGATCACTTAAGATCCAAACTATAGGGGCTGGAGAGTTGACTCAGTGTTTGAGAACACTTATTACTCTTGTAGAGAACTAAGGGTTCCATTCCCAGCATACAGTAGTTCAAGACCATCCATAACTCCAGTTCCAGGGTAGCCATCACCCTCTTCTGACCACCACAGGCACCAGGTGTGTGCATTTGTGGTGCACATACATATATGAAGGCAACCTCCCTCTCTCTCTCTCTCTCTCTCTCTCTCTCTCTCTCTCTCCCTCCATATATACATATGTATATATGTCTCTCTCTCTATATATATATGTATATATATGCATATATATATAAAACATAGATCCAAATTATAGCAGACTTCCACTGACAGATGAATTGATAAAGAAAATCTCTCTCACACATACACAGCAATATTATTTAACCCTAAAAAGAAAGAAACCTGCCATCTCAACGAGGTGAATGAATTATGAAAACATTGTGTGGGGTGAAATAAACCAGACATAGGAATACATCACTTATATCAGAACCAATATAAGAAGTTGAGTTCATGGTAACCAACACCTGAATAGTGGCTATCAGGAACTGAGAGATGGGGGGAGGGAAGGGAAATGTTGTTCAAGCAACAAAAACCCTTAATTGTAAGATAATGAATATTAGAGAGTTAATATATAGAATGATAACTGATAATGAGAATATGTTGTTTACTTGAAATGTGCTTAGATCACAAGTGTTCTCATTACCACCAAAATATTAGTAAAGATAATAATAAGATAATTATTCCATGGAACAAACAATAACTAGCTTGGCCGCGGCACTCATTTCATGATGTGTGTATAAATCATCATGTCTTGCTTTGGGGTTTGAGACGGAGCCTCGCTGAATTGGCCAAAGCTCACCTTGAGCACCAAGGCTCAGGTGATCCTCTTGCCTCACCCCCTTGAGTACTTGAGACTACAGCCACAATACCCATATTGAAACCTTTTGTTCTACATCCTAAATGTCTTCCCAAAGCTCAGGTCCAAGGTGGCATTGCTGTGTCGTCTTCCCACAGGCAAGACACAGACAGCCTTTGCTGCCCTTGCTGCTTGCAAGCAGCATTCCTGGCACCGCTCTGTTTGTATAGCCCAGCTAGAGCATGTTCAACTGATAATTCTACCAAGGAGCTTGGCAGACAGCTAGCTTCACTTGCCAAAGACAGACAGAAGTGTGTACTTTACCTTGACCAGTCTTCCCTATTAGGTCAGAGGGTAGTGTGTGTTAGTAGATCTGTTTTCAACACACATGTAAACTTTCAGACCCCCACCTTCACAGTGCCAAATTAAAGAATTCATCAGTGAACCCGGGAGTCTGGGCCCTGTAAGCTCCCAAGTGAGTGTGCTACTGGAATAGTTTTGAGAACCATTGATCTAGAGTGCCAGAAACACATGGGACACTTAACAGACTTCTCGTCTTCCACCTATGAGTTCAAATTGACATTTTCACAGAGTAGTCTATGAATTTATATTACCCAATGGGTCAGAGTGAAACTAGACAGAGAAACCAATCGAATAGGTATGAACGCAGCCAAGGGATCCCTATGTCACTTGACATAGGGATGGAGAATGAACCCAGGGACCTCTGGGGACAGGAGAACTAAATTAAGTCTTTTCCCCCCATTTCGTTGGTCTTAGAAGCCCTTTAAACCCCAGATCCCAAGGACAGCTGATTTGCTGCAAAAGTCACACTTGGTAACAGTAAATAACACACAGTCAGCAGGTACAGAGCCTAGAACTTTACTGTGACCTCAAAGGCAGCTTCTACCCACTTGAGCCGGACGCTGCAGTTCTTCTCTCTCCTACTTTTACTAGGTTTATGAGGCAGCAGGTTTGCACTTCAGATGTTCATTTATAGAGTGCCAGACTACACCTGCTTCGTGCTAGGCTTGTACTTTGGGGATGGTTTTGTTTGGAAAATATTATTTTTAAGTAACAGTCAGGCTACATGTTCCTGTTATCTTAAAAGCATTTTGTCTTCTGAAATATGCTGCTTGCTAAGGACCAGAAGTTCCAGCCACAGTGGCTAGTTACTGTCCATCTAATATGACTCCACCCTTTCCCCCGGCCTTATGTTTGCTGCTGCGTTAAGAGGCAGGCATCCCTTAAAGCTGAGTCTCCATCTCTTCCCCAAGAAGCTGCTACCACCTGTCAGGGACTCTGCTTCCCACCCAGTCCCTGCGTCACAAGTGGATAACTCCATGAGGCTTCTAAATACAGCAAACACCATATCAATCCTTTTGAAAGATGATGAGAGACAAAGTCATTGTTCTGAAATCTAATAAAAAAAACAAAATATATTTTTTCTCTGTCTAAACTATCTTAGTCTGGCTAAACCAGATAGGGAAAAGCTTGTACTCATAGAAGCTGATTGATAAATAATATCAAAATTAAACTCACCATTTTAAACTTAATGAATGTATGGATGAATGAATGAATGTATCTAGTAAATCATCAGTGGCTGTTAATATCATGAAACGAGAGACAATAAGGTACTATCTGTCTCCTGTTAGAGGTCATGACACTACCCATAAAGTCTTGTAAAAAAAAAAATGAGCTTGAATGTAGTTAAAGTCTATAAGTAGTTAAAATTTATAGGAAGTCTATGAGACAGAGGAACATAATGATTAATTATATCTTTTGAAGGGATACAATAACAATCCAAGATCATAGGACAAATTACCAGTGTTTATCAATATTGTACACAAGAAAGGGGAGGTTGCAGAGGGGCTTAGAGATGAAGTGAGACCCGTGAGAAAGTATGGTCTGGTTTGGCTCCTGTTGGAGGTGATGTTTTGTTTTATTTTATCACTGTGATTAAGACAAAAAAAAAAAAAAACAACTTGGGAAGGAAAGAGTTTACCTTGTTGATGACAGTTCATCAGCAATGGAAGCCAAGGCAGGAACACAAGGTAGAAATTGAAGGTGGGAGCTAAAGCAGAGACCGTGGAGAACTGCTGTTTACTGGCTTGTTTTCCATAGCTTGATCAGTTTGCTTTCTTTATGACCCAGGTCCAGCAGCCCAGGGTAGCACCACCCACAGTCGGCTGGGCCCTCCCACATCAAGCACCACCCACAGTAGGCTGGGCCCTTCCACATCATCGCCAATCAAGAAGATGCCCTACTGTCTGGCCTATTGATCAATCTGATTGAGGCATTCTCTCAATTAAGGGCCCCTTTTCCCAAATGATCACAACTTGTATCAAGTTGACAAACAAACAAAACAAAAGAAAACCAAAGCCAACCAGCACAGCTCCTTGTTGAAAAAGCCTTTTAAGACATTATAGGACTGGCAAGGAGATGTTTAATGCTGAGAAGATATTGATGTGGGATTGATAGTACCTTTTGTAGTATGCTTTTTATAAGGAGTTTTGTGAGCCTTAGGCATTAGTGAACTGAAAAATGAGTGGCAGGGAGGGACTTACCCGGGCGAGGGAGGAAGGAGAGCAGCATGGGGGAGAAGGAAGGAGGAGGGAGAAGGAGGGAAGAGGAAGGATTAGGAGGTGTGGCCTTGCTGGAGGAGGTTGTCACTGGAGGCAGGCTTTGAGGTTTCAGAAGCCCACACCATCTCTAGTTATTTCTCTCTCTGCCTCAAGCTTGGGGATCAGACTTAAGCTTTCGGATGCTGCTCCAGCACCATGTCTGCCTACACACTACTATGCTTCCCGCCGTGATTGTTAGCATCCAAAGCCTGTGGCGACTCATGGGTGGGTCTCAGAGACCTGTTGCCAGAGCAACGGCCACCATATTCCCAGAATCCATTGGGATCGCCTCCCACCTTTACCTGGCCATACGTCACCACTCATATAAATACGAGGAACATTTTCTCTCTCTCTCTCTCTCTCTCTCTCTCTCTCTCTCTCTCTCTCTCCCTCCCCACTCCTCTCTTTCCGCGCCACCTCCCCCCACTCTCTCCCTCTCAATTAAACCTCCTACACGTGGAACTGTTTGGGCCTGGTGTGTGGTATTTTCGACGCGGTCAGTGATGGCCATACTCTAACCCTCTGCAACTATAAGCCCCCATCGAACTCTTAAAATGTAAATTGCCTTTGTCATGGTGTCTTATCACAGCAAAAGAAAAGTAAGTTATTGATCAAAATACATTGTATAAACTTCTCTAGGAATAAAAATATTGTATACTAATAAAGGTGCCTTTTGTTTCTCTTTTTTTCTTTCTTTCTTTTTTTATTTTTTTTTTATTTTATATTTTTGGTTTTTCGAGACAGGGTTTCTCTGTGTAGCCCTGGCTGTCCTGGAACTCACTCTGTAGACCAGGCTGGCCTTGAACTCAGAAATACATCTGCCTCTGCCTCCCAAGTGCTGGGATTAAAGGCGTGCACCACCACTGCTCAGCTGAGCCTTTTGTTTCTTAGCACTATATATGTCAGTATTTTTCAGTTCAATAAGATGATATCCAGGATCTATTATGATTTATTTCAAAATAATTGTGAGGGGCAGGGAATGGACAAGTACATAGAAGAAGCAAGAGGTTGTTAATGGCTAAGTGGTGAGGGAGCATATGTCCTATATGTTTGAAGTTTTTCTTCCAAAAAGTGAAATTAAAATTCTTTACAATTTTAATTTCTTCCATTTTGCTTCTTTGATATTTGCCATAATATATTGTTCTAGTAGCGTGTTTCTTATTTCTAATTAGCGAGTCATTGGATTTTACTGTTCTTTAGTTAGTAGGTAGAAAGCTTGGGGTCTTCTAAGTTGCCTGCCCAGCCGGACCGGGAGGTGTGTGATCAAGAAGGGCCCCACAGAATCCTCCACAGGGCTGTCACCCTGGAAAGCGTTACAGGTGCTCATGTGGGAATGCCAGTTTAACAAGACCCCATCTTGGAACGAAGTGTTGCTTACCTCGCTCCCAGCTGTGGGGCTCTCCTCTCAGTCCTCTCAGTAGGGAAGACATTGTAAGAGTGCTTAATGAAAAGAAGGGGAAGTTGAAATTGATTAAATGTGCATGGTGGGGTAGTGAATTTTATAATATCTACTGTATAATTAATACGTAACCCTCAAAATACTGTTAGGGAGTGTCTTCTGTTTAATGTTTAGACCTCTCTGTTAAGGTCCACTGAGGTGAGGTAAAACCCTTACCTGATGTCTACAAGACATCTTCCAAACTCGCCTAGTCCAAATTGTCTCTGAACCCTTTGTTCCCCCTGTTAACCTCTGGTGTTGAAAGAATGCCGTATTGAGCTCCTCCGCACAGTTTTAGAGAGCTCTCATCTCCTTTCCAGTCACTCAAAGTCCAACCCTTCCCAGGGTTCCTCCCGTATGATGACACTGAGCTCCTTGTTGATCGTCAGTTCTGGTGCTTCTCATGCTGAGAGCCATTCCCTTCTGTGTGATGGACCTGATGTCTCCCTTTGTCTTTTTAGCTGTGCCTCCTCTCTGAGTAGAGTGTCAGGTCAGGAGAATGAGGTTTTTTAATCCTGGGAGCAGTTTTGTAGGAACAGCAGTCTGTAGCACAGTGCGACCTACAAAAGGATGACCCTTGTAGTCACCTCCATAGTAGCTTGTCTGAGAACATCCAGAAAGTAGAGTCTCTGTCTGCCTGTGTCCTCTCCGCAGGACTGCACCTGCCCGAGGAGGACTCCTCTGTGGTATTGTCACACTAGATAGTAGAAAAGCTCACACTGTCCATCTAAGCCGATTTTGGGGAGAAAGAGTTTATTTTTAGGTCTCCAAATAATTTCTGGAATGTGATCACGTTCAACAGATTGTACCACCTGTGTTCATAGAAGTTTCTAATCACAATTATAAAAACCAGCACTTTACATAATTTGCTTCTGTTCCAAGCATCTCCCATGTCTCAGGAAGTTCTGGTGCTACTCTTGTTTTGTAGATGGGGAGACAGAGCAGAATGGGTAAGAGGGAGAGAGGTTATGACCCTCAATAGACTGGCCGTAGGGCCGCTTCCCCTAAGCTGCTGTCTGCTGGGTCTCTCATTGAAGACTCAATTGAGAAGAAAATTGAGACAGAATTACAAATCACGCTGAGATTTGGGGGTCCTGCAGCTTAGTGGGAATAGGATGGGTAAATGAAGAAGCATAGATGGCTGGGGAGAGAGAAGCACGACCCCTATCACTAGGCCATGGCATGACCGGAAAGATCCATTCAGCAGTGCCATCAGGATCAGCACTATATGGGAGGCAGTGCTAAGCACTCCATTTTTAGATGAGATTAGGAAGAATTCAGTTTGGCATCTGAAGGTAATAAATCCCCATTTATCATTTCAGGGCACTCTGTTTTCATGAATCTTGTAAAAGCCTCACTTGGAAATGCTAGGATCAGACACAAGGACAGCTGAGCCCCACTAGACATCACGACAAGCCATGGCTTTGGTTCCGTCTTTCAACATGACCAATCCGCAGTAAGTACCATCAGGACCTGCTCTCCGGATCTGAAACGTTGGTGTGATGAAGGTCTGCCACTTCAGGCACCTGAAGCAAACCTCAGACTAACACGAGGAAATGAAAGGGGGGGTGGGTCATAAAATGGGAACTGCGAGGAAATCACGGGAAGGTTTCTAAATGCAGGCTTTATGAAACCAGGCAGAGGCCTCTTAAATGAGAGTTGTTTTCAGTTCCCAAAACCCAAGCTGCCATATGGACAAAGCACTTGATCTTAACACGTGTCAGTGTGGTAAGTAGTCGGGTGGCAATTTATTTTCTGTCTGGCAGCTCACTGGTATGAAATACCGAGATAAAAACAACACTCCCTCCATTACACTATGCTATCCCAGCCTTGTAGCTGTGTGTCTGGCTCCTGAGTCATGAGAAGCATGATAGCTGGGTTCTCTATGCCACTGAGGAGCTCCGGGACCACCGTCCTCATCCTGCACAACACACACACAAGGATGGATGATCGTCCAGATGGATCTGTGGATCTTGCCTGGGATCGGCCTTCACTGTGGGGCTTTGTTGTAGAGCTGCCGGCAGATCTAGGGGAGAATAGACTCTACTCAGTGTCTCTATTCATCCAGTCGACTAGGCTGGTCACTCTCTACTGCTGATATCCATGGGATGAGAGCCAGACAAAAAGTACAAATGCTTCTCATGCTTCTGCTGGTATCGCACCTACTGTCATCCCATTGGCCAAAACAAGTCACGTGGCTGAACACACAATCACGGGTTTGAAAAGATTTCTCTCTCCCTCTCTCCCTCTCTCCCTCTCTCCCTCCCTCCCTCTCTCCCTCTCTCCCTCCCTCCCTCTCTCCCTCTCTCCCTCTCTCCCTCTCTCCCTCTCTCCTTCTCTCTCTCCCTCTCTCCCTCTCTCTGTCTGTCTGTCTGTCTGTCTCTCAATCTCTCTCTCTCTCTCTCTCTCTCTCTCTCTCTCTCTCTCTCTCTCACACACACACACACACACACACACACAACTTCCTTTTGATGGAAGAGGCTGCAATGCCACGTGACAAACTGGCTAATAAGGGTGGTGTTTATCCCTTCAAGGAAGGCTGACGAGAGCCACTAACACACTTTCCCCTGTACTGTTCTTCACATACAAGACCAAGGTGTACATTGAGTAATGAGGCTTTGAGCCCTAAGAGTTTCATTGTCACCAAAGGAAGCTTTTAGTCTCTGCTGAAATGACCATGTGGCTAGAGATGGAGCTGAACCACTGTCAAAAGTGGACTAGAGGGCAGAGACGTGAGGAGGGCAGATGTAACTTGCCCCACACCCTTTAGAATTGTTCCCTGTTAGTTTCAGAATCATAACTCCTGCCTTCTTAGAGCATCTCGTTGATTAAAGTTCCATTTGTTCAATTAAAAAAAAAAAAGCCTGTTTCCTCGAACAAACTACATTTCCTCAGAGAACAAACGCAACCCAGCATGTACTTTTTAGGAAACATCTGGGGTAACTGGGATTCCCCCAGAAACACCCACTCTTTTCTATCAATCGTTGAGAGACACAGAAACTGCACATCCGATGACTGTTCTGTCTGAAGCTCTTGAGTCATTTTGTAAATGTCACACTATGGTGAGTACCGTATCTGTGCTTGGCAGGGAGGAAAAACCAAAGGCTTGGGGGGGCGGGGGCTAGGAAAGCAAATCTGAGAGCTGAGAATTACCTGGTGCATGTGGGTGGTCCAGGTAGCCCACCTGTAACCCTTGAACAATCCAAGCAAAGAGGTCAGCAGCTGCTACTGTCTGTCACTTGTTGGCTTTCAGACGGTTAGAAACACTAGGAATTTAGAGTGTTCCCACTGCTCGCAAGTGGGACTTGTCATCAGAAGCTCCATGTTTCGTAGATCCATAGCAGACCACAGAGTGGGAAGGAATAGCCCTTAGAAAGCCTCAGAACTCGAGACCTGGGAAAGCACCACAGAAAATGGTGCCAAAGCCTAAGGGCAGCCTACAGCAGGCTGACGGCCTCGCTGTTGTCAGTGGCCTCTCATTCCCCAAGCATGGACCCTCCACGTCCCCCCAGATGTTAAGTTTCTACTGTTTCATGCATACTACTTTCCCTTTTGAACTTAATAGTGTGGCCAGAGACATAAGACTCAGCCTCTCAAATTCTGCAGGATGAGACAGAGACAGGGCCAAGAATGTGTGGGAGGGACCAATAATCATGTCCCAGGAAGGGACGGCCAAGGTCTCCAACCAAGTACTTCCCATCAGGAGATGTTTGATAGTACACATGGTACACGGCTGTGTGTGGTAGCCTGGGGCACAGCTGTGTGTGGTAGCCTGGGGC
>JADRCD010213766.1:33217-44153 GCA_019843815.1 Montemys delectorum
ACAGCTGTGTGTGGTAGCCTGGGGCACAGCTGTGTGTGGTAGCCTGGTGCACAGCTGTGTGTGGTAGCCTGGTGCACAGCTGTGTTTTGGTAGCCTGGGGCACAGCTGTGTGTGGTAGCCTGGGGCACAGCTGTGTTTTGGTAGCCTGGTGCACAGCTGTGTGTGGTAGCCTGGTGCACAGCTGTGTGTGGTAGCCTGGTGCACAGCTGTGTGTGGTAGCCTGGGGCACAGCTGTGTTTTGGTAGCCTGGGGCACAGCTGTGTGTGGTAGCCTGGGGCACAGCTGTGTGTGGTAGCCTGGGGCACAGCTGTGTGTGGTAGCCTGGGGCACAGCTGTGTTTTGGTAGCCTGGTACACAGCTGTGTTTTGGTAGCCTGGGGCACAGCTGTGTGTGGTAGCCTGGGGCACAGCTGTGTGTGGTAGCCTGGGGCACAGCTGTGTTTTGGTAGCCTGGGGCACAGCTGTGTGTGGTATTACAGTGCACAGCTGTTAATCATCTTGCATGATGTTTATGTCTCGATCCCGCCTTAGATACCAGTGATATTAAAAATGCCTCCACAAATTGGCAAAACTGATGGGTTGGGAGGTAACCCTGTCCATGGCTGAGGCATACTGTGCGCTAGTGAAGTTGTGGGTTGGTTTCAGTGCTCAAGTCTGCCTAAAACATAGACTGACCCAGACTCGTCTGTTTGCTCAGGTGACCCCAGTTTCCAATTTCCTGGAGTATATATCCAGTTGGGAACAAAAGCACTTTTTATCATTGTGGCGCTGATAATGAACCATTGCTAAGAACCAGTAGAAGGTGTGGTGACGCAGATTGCTGACAGCAGACGCTGTGCTTTTTTTCTGGTTAGCCGAGGGTCCTTTACCTCCCTTTATGAAGGACTTTCCCCACAAAACTCACATGTTCAGGTTTGTCCATTTACCCTAACCAGTGAGGGGACTGACCAGGCCTTTAAACCAGTTCCTGACTGGCTATGGGAAAGAACAGCAACCTTGTATTTCCCTTGACCTCCAGCACAGCGCAGCTCCCTGTGCCTCCCTACCCTTCCACTGACAGAAGAGGGAGGTTTAGTTCTCAGGGGCTAACCCTTTCCTGCCGCTCCTCCTTTCCACCCAGACCTGCCATTGAAGGAGGAATTTCTGAAGTTGAGATTATCTCCCAACAAGTAGATGAAGAAACCAAGAGCATTGCTCCTGTCCAGCTGGTGAACTTTGCCTATCGGGACCTGCCCCTGGCTGCCATAGACCTCTCCACAGGGGGCTCACAGCTCCTGTCGAATTTGGACGAAGAGTACCAAAGAGAAGGGTAGGTTCTGGCATGGCTGAGAGCCTCTTGCATAACTCCCCGTGTTTCCATGAGTAGTACCTCCCAAGAGGCAGCAGAGGCTAGAGAGCTGAGCAGAAGCACCCAGGAGGTGACATTAGGTCACTCAAGCTTTTTCAACTCACACATGATTTCCTCAGGGAAAAAGACTCTGGGTACAGAAAATGCCCGTTGCTGCTGGACAACCTCTTAGGTCTTTTGTGATGTTTGCTGAGAACTCAGGTAATAGGATTTGCCTTCGGTCTGAGGTGATTTTTAATATTCTTTCCGACTTGAGCTGTTTACCTCACAGGGGTTAGGGATGTGCCAAGGTCACAGAGCCCATATGGGAAGAACTCAGACTGCATGTTACTCTGCACACAGTGATGCCGAGTGTCTGGGAGGCAGGCAGAATCCTGCCAGGTACTCTGTAGACACTGCCTCCCTCCACGTCCAGTGAGAGCCACAGGGATGCTCTTACGTTAACTCCTCCTGTGTTGCTTGTCAATCAGTCAGACCATCGGGTTTGTTTCCCACTTAACTTCTCACTAGCCTGGTCTCTCTTACAAATACATTCTTCAAAGCCATGGTGTGATGTTCCATCTGGATAGAGGCAAGGAGGATGAGGGTTTAAGGTCCCATTTTTTTTTTCCAGTGGTACGGTGTTAGAATGTTGAAGGCCACAGAAGGGCAGACAAACACCGGTGGGTCACACGGTAGCTTAGACTTCTCTCAGCTAAGCTTTCCCCAATTCTGCCCTGTGGCTTTGAGACACAGAATTGTAAACACTGGACAGCACCTAAAAGCCAGTTCTGGGCAATGCTCCCAGGTGCCTGTAACCATTTTAGAACACACTGGCTGCTTTAAACACAAAACGGAAGGGTTGCCATGTATTTTAGAAGCAAAGGAAAAGCCATAGCTAAGCTAAATTTGCAGAGCTTGGATTCCCTCTGTCCGCTGCCTGAAGATAAATTGCCAAACAACTGGGAAACTGTACACCTGCTTCTGCAAAAATGACACCCCAGTGGCTTTCTCTGAAAATAAAGAATTTCCAAGTATTGTGAACACAACTAGCAGAACCCTAGAAGAAAATGACAGGGAAATCAATATTAAAAAAGGGTCTCTGACGGGATCGGGGAGATGCCTTCTCAGTGAGAGTTTATGTTCTGTATGAGGACATGGGCTTCAGTCTCCCCACATGGCTGTATGTGCCTGTAACCCCAGGGGGTAGAGAAAAATAGATCCTATCCAGAGAGCTTCCTGACCAGAGAGCTGAGCCAGAACGGCGGGCTTCTGGTCTAGTGAGAGGCCTTGTCTTAATAAGGCAGGGTCCACAGAACATGCCTGCCATCCTGCTGTGGCCTCCACATGTACACACAGGCACACACACTCTCATACTCCCATGCATACATCATGCAAAACACATGGAAGGAAGGAAGGAAGGAAGGAAGGAAGGAAAGAAGGAAAGAAGGGAGGAAGGAAGGAAGGACATTTCTGAGGCATATCTGCTATAGCAGTATTGACTAAGCAACCAAAATCAGGCAGCAGAGCCTGCTTTTCCCTGGTTCCCTGTAGCTTAATGACCGAGCTAAGTCCAGAAGGGCCCAGAACCAGGACCAGCTGTGTGTATACATGGCTTATGCAGCAGTGCCGGCCAGTGCTCAAAGGGACCACAAAGCTGAGCCCATTTCTCTGCTGCTGCCCACCCTGAAGTTCAGCTCAGTGAAGTCCAATCCACCAGTCAGCAGGTCTTTCTCTGAGCTCTCTGAGAGTGACCGTGCTATTGCCCTCTGGTGGTCAAACGCAGTAGTGCATCCTCTGTTAATAGAAACAAGCGCTGGCCTGATCTCTTGATCAAGCCCAGTTGGAGTTCATAGTTGCATAGCATGGAAAGAGATAGGAAAACTCTTAAGAGCTCTGGTTCAGAACTCACACTTGCTCCCATTACTACTGTGCAATGATTTTACCACTAGGTGGGTGTGCCCCATGCAGGTGTGCCACACCACAGGGTGGGCCTCATTTTAGGCCTCCTCCCACACCCCAAGATGCCAGAGACCCGGCTCAATTGGTTGTTTACCTGGTCTCTCTCCATAGGGCAGAGAGGTCTTTGATTTGCCTCTCCAGGTGTGTTTCCTATGCTGCTGTTGTCACGTAATAGGAAGCCAAGAGGCAAAGATTTGGAGAGCCCTTGGTGGGATCTCTATGGCAGCCAGATTGTATCCTAGAGCACGGAAGAGTCAAGCTTCTAACAGAAGCCCAGGTAAAACAGACCAAGCAAAAGCGTGCTGCAGTGGAGCCAGGCTGTTCTTTGGTTTATTTCTCACTGTCTTCAACCTGGCCCTCTCTGGAGCCACACAACCCAAGCGTAAAGTTCCAGTTTATGGAGGTCAGGGTTACTTCTTGCCAGTGAGACCTCCTCCTGCTGAGAGAAGTACTACAGCTAGGAATAGATCTTCTCTGTAGAAACCAAGGGGCCTTAGGGACCCTAACGTGTTCCCGGGGTGTGGTGAGGGTGGAGTTTCCCAGACTCTGTTTGTTAGTGCTGGAGGCTACCTAGGCAGTGAATACTCTAAGTATTCTAATGCAGAGTGTGAAGAGCTCTCCCCAAGGTCATGAGGTAAGAATGCCGTCCTCCTTGTAGTTAACGCATGGTATAGCCTGGGCCAGGATTTCCTTCCTTTAACCCAAATAGTATTCCATTATTGCATATTCTACATGCTGGCTCATCTTCTCATAGACACTTGGGTGATGCAGAGTTACCCATTTTTCACAGCAGCTGTGCCATGTTACACTCCCACCAGCCATGCATGAGTGTCCCATGGCCCTGTGGGTGCGACAACTATTGTTAGTCACCATTTTTGAACTGTAGCCATCCTAAGGGTGAGAGGCGTGGGTGTGGTTTGAGAGTTTGTAAGTGTGGGATCCTGGGAGGTAAGAGGGGCTGTCCTCCTCATTCAGACTGAGCCACAAGGCACAGGTGAGGAGCCAGCTTCGACTAGGCTGAGAAGCCTGTGTTTCAAGCTTTCGTTAATGTAACGAACACCTCAGAAATCCCTAGAAACACCCTCACGGACACATCCACGGATGTACTCTACTATAGAATATCCTAGACTTGTCTAAGTCCAATCAAGGAGACAGTTAGGGTCAACCATCACCTAGTCTTTGTCCTAAGACTAGATCCGACTTGGCGGCCATGATCTAAACTGGAGAGCTGTCTGTTGTCTAAGGGATTCACCTCTACTGCAGGCAGCTTGGAGCTTAAAGAGGAAAAGCAGACTCCTATGCAGGCCGCACTGCCTTAGACTCCACGGAGCCTCCACTTGATCTGGCGGTCCTCGCAAGCTGTTCCTTTTCAGTCCTTCCCTGCCCTCAGCAGTGACCTTCTCCCCTGCAGCCCCATCAAAGCAGGGCAGATGCACGGACCGCGCCCCCGACTCTTCCTTCTTCCCTGCTGGGCCTGGACTCATCAGATGCTATCGATCACTACCTTCTTTCCAGAAACCTCTCTCCATCAGCTGCGGCCTCCCCATGTCTGCAGCGTTCTACCTTCCTCTGTCCTAACTTCTACCCTGCATCCCTGGCTTCAGTGATGTCTGCTGCACTCCTCAGTCTACTACGGCCTGGCAGCAGCCTCCACAGTGCCGCCACACCGCTGTTCTCAAGGGCATGGTACCTGATCTTGATTCCAACTTGTTAGGATGTAAAATCACTTAGGAGACACATCTCTGGGCATGTCTGTGAGGATGTTAGGAGAAGCTTAACTGAAGAGGTAATATCCACCCTGAATGTAAGTGACACTGCCCCCCCATGGGCTGGAGTCCTAAACTGAATAAGGAGGGGGAAGGGGGAAGCCAGCGGAGCGCCCAGGTCCTCTCTGCCCCACACTCCCACCACCACGGCTTCTTCACCATGATGCCCTATATATTTCCATTTGACTTGCAAGCCACAGTAAGCCTTCTTCTCTTGCTCTTTGTCAAATATTTGCTCTCAATGAGAAAAATAAGTAAGTAACGTAGGCATCTACATCCTCCTGCCACTGAAAGTCTCTGTCATTGCCTCCATCTTAACATGGTATCCCCATGGCTGCCAGCAAAACAGATCTTCCTCAGCCACTGTGCCTTTAAGACTTAACAACTGTCATCTGCTTGTTCCTTAATGATTGGAGTTCACACACCTCACACACACACACACAGCCACTATCACTACCCTTTTTCTACACACTGGGTAATTTTATCCATCTCTTATAGGTTTTCAACTAGTAGTGACCAAAGCCACGTGTCTATCCCAAATCTCCCTTTCAAACTCCCAAGTTCTTTCTCAATCTTCATAGGGATCCCCAAATATCTTTGTCAACGGAATGTTCTAGTTTTCTTGTCCTGAGTTAGCTGAATCTTTGAAAGGAGAAAGGTTCTCATCTCTACCCGGATAATTCTCTTTTATAGCCTTTTTAGTGATGGTGCTCAAATACAGACAGAAGAGCCACAACTTACCCACTATGGCAGTCTCAAATACAGCATGCCCCTCCCCCCCAAAGAACTCTTTCCTCAAAGTAGAAATGACCCAAACCAGTGGGGCATAGAAGTTGCCTGGTCTTGATCCTTTAACTGCCAAAATAAGCCACAGCCTAAGCTCGCTTCCAGTGACCCTAAGTCCCCTTCCCACCTCAATAAGAACCAATGTGTTCATGGCACCTCTAAGCTACCTGAAGTCTATCAGTCACTCACAGTCACCATGCAGTTGATGGCCTTGTTCTCCCATGCTCTGACTTGTTCTCATTCCCACTCTGGTGCCCACAAACGTCCTGCCACTGCCAAAAGTGCCCATGGTAGGAACACCATCCCAGGGGCACCCAGAAAGCAGTGTGTTCCATTGGATGAGGATGGCCCTTCTCCCTTGACTCTCAACTCTGGATCATTGCTGGCTGTGCACTTCTTACACCCTCTGTTCTAGTTCTGTCTGCTTCTCACCTCTCTGCATCCAGGTGCACAACTCAAACCAAGGACCTGCCTGGCATGTCGTGGCAGCTTACCATCTTCCCTTTCCCTCTCTGTCTGCACACTTCTCAACCAGATGTCTCCCTCCTTCAGGAGTGATGACACAAACCTCCATGTGAATCCATAGAGGTGAGCAGACAGTCTAGGGACAGGGAGAAGGGGAGCCGAGGTGTCAGCCCCAACCGAAAAACCCTGTGACAGCAAAATACTGTGAGACTTGGTTTTCTTCCCTCTTGCCTTAGGCTGTCACCAAGTCACGCATATTTGTATTGTCTTCATTGTCTCTTCTGCATTCCTCCTCCAAGGACTGTCTATCGGCAGTGAGTTACTGTGGCCTATGAACAACAGAAAATCCACTCAAATTCACTGGCCTCCGTAATATGGAATCCAGTGCTGAGGCAGCTCTGAGGTTGCTCCAGAGAACTCATCAGTGTCAGTGAGGGCCACATTCCCCCTGTCACTGCTGTCAACAGTACTGGCCTCATCCTGACGCCAAAAGTGGCTTCACAGCTGGCACTAAGGCTGCCTGTGGTAGTCATGCATTCTCACTTGTATCTCGCAAGCGAGAAAGGCCATCTGTAATTGGCCTGGGAACAACATAGATCCTTCCCAGAATCTTCTAGCAGTTCCTGCCTAAATGTCTTATGAGCTAGAATTGAGTCACATAGCAAAGGATGTGGGAATACCCCTGGAATGATTGGACCTATCTTTTGAATGGTACATTGCTATGTAAATGTGGGACATTCATATACAGTATAACACAGTCTAAAGACAGCCAGTTTTGGGCTTGGCTGGTAATGGTGCTTACTGCAGAATCAGACAACCTGTGTGTGATCCTCAGAACCCACAGAGTAGAAAGAAAGAACTAGGCCAAGTTGACCTCCGACCTTCACATGTGCCCAGTGTCACCTATATGCATGTACACACTCTCACACACATGTGCACACATGCATACACACATGTGCACATGCACAGACACAATTAAAAGGGAGAGCTAATTTCCACTCATTAACTGGACTCCCAGACAAGAGAATCTTGGAAGAAGCGTGGGTCTCCAACAGGCTTAACAGGAGATGAGACCAACAGCATATTTCTCCAGAATTCCAGAGTCAGTGGAAGACAACATAATGGGGCCCGGGGATATTTTTTGAGATGTCAAGTTAGAATTAAAAAAAAAAAAAAGACAGACCCAAGATAGCAAACACCTCTAAATAAGGAATGAAATAATTTAAGATATGACAGCAAGGAATAGCTGGGAGCAAAGAGAAGGGAGAAGTAGGGGTCTATTAAGCCACTGCCTAAAAATAATCTCTTTGCAGAATACCTTAAGGAGACACTCTCCTGAAATCTCCTGTCCCTCCACCCCCACATTTCCATAGCCCCCTCCATCCATGTTGTCATGAATTGGGAAAACAATAAACTCACAGCCTTGGACAACCTCTGAGCTCTACTAACCCACATCTAACCCCAGCCCTGGGCCAGGAAGTTCCTCTAGCAAAGACCAGATCAACTAAGTCTGGGACAGAGGGCATGCAGACAGAATAAAGGATGGTCTTGAATGTCCGGGTGAGTGATGAACAAGCAGCAGTCTGATCAGATGGCACAGGAAAGCCAGTTTCCCTGGAGAGTGGTTAAAAGCTGATCTACATGGAGCTGAGGAAGAACAAAGGAACAGGGGTGGGAATGACACTTACGCCCACAGGTCACCGTGCCACGGTAGACCTCTGTCTTAGTCAGGGTTTCTATTCCTGCACAAACACCATGACCAAGTAGCAAGTTGGGGAGGAAAGGGTTTATTCAGCTTACTTCCATGTTACTGTTGATCACCAGAGGAAGTCAGGACTGGAACTCAAGCAGGTCAGGAAGCAGGAGCTGATGCAGAGGCCATGGAGGGATGTTCCTTACTGGCTTGCTTCCCCTGGCTTGCTCAGCTTGCTTTCTTATAGAACCCAAGACTACCAGCCTAGGGATGGCACCACCCACAAGGGGCCCACCCGCCTTGATCCCTAATTGAAAAAATGCCTTATAGCTGGATCTCTCAGAGGCATTTCCTCAAGGGAGGCTCCCTTCTCTGTGATAACTCCAGCTTGTGTCAAGTTGACACACAAAACCCAGCCAGTACAAGTGCCAAGCATCATCAGTACCCCACTGCTCCCCACAAAGCCAGCCTAAAAGAAAGAAGTCCGCCTTGCCTCAGAACATGCCAACCTTATACAGCAAGAATCTAGAAGTGTTCAGGGTTAGCAGTTATGTCCACCCTAGCAAGCCATGACCATGCAGGTGTGAAGCCTGGCACGTCTCTGTGTCACATGATTTACGGAAGCGCTGAAAGACAGGGGAGGAAGGAAAGAGAAAGGCTGAGACTGTTATCACTTTCTTGATGCCAGTGAGATTTGCCAACAGTAAAATACTACCCTTCCTCTGGTGCGCCAGGTGCCAGTTCACGGTTTGCCCTATGAGCACCTCAGCTTCCACAGGATTCTCTAGGCTCCAACTGTCAAAGAGAGCTTTAGGTACAAAACTTAGATACAAAATCGATCACAGGCAATGTCATTTTTCTATAGTTCTGGAGCCCCTCATTTTTAATTGACTAAGCAATCAATTCACAGATACATTATTAAACTACCCCTACCTACTCACAACATGCATGGTGTACAGCCCTAGGGGGCCACTAGATGGCGGCAGAGTGCCTCTGGTGGTCAAGGCTGGGACTGCGTACCTGAGCTCAGCCTGGAAGGAGGCAGGTTTACACCCTCATGCTGGGTGCAGGAAGTGAAGGGAGGCACAGGTTTATGGTGTCCAACATGAGAGCCCCAGTCACCTGTGGAGGCCTCCAGGATCCAGAATTTATAGCTTCTTCCCACTGTGTCAGGGAGCTGATCTCATCCAGTTGCCCTACTTGCAAAGCATAAAGGAAGTCCTTAGATTTGTGGCCAGTTCACAGAATTGAGGGCTCTCTGAGTAGCAGAAAGCCCTCCGTCTCACAGCATCCTTCTCCCTTCGGTCAACCCAAAGGCTTTGCCAAGAGTCAGGACCACTTTGACCACATCCTTCCTGCCTGTTAGCTGTTCAGAGATATGAGGGCAATGTCCTTAGTCCCCTAAGAGGGGGTAGAGGTCAGAGGGGTTTAGCAGCTTGCCAAGCAGAGGGCATCTTCTGCCTCCCCACTCTATGCTCTTGCCCCCACACTGTGAGGCCTCTCTCAGAGTTGATATTTCTGCAGACTCAAGAGATGTAAGATTTTGGGACAAGCACACATTAGCCTCTGGTGGTCCCAGCTGCTTACCGCCTCCTGCCTTCTCCCAGGGCAGTGGTGCGAATGGTCAGCACTAACTGCAGAACTGAAGCTGCCCACCTAGAAATGGAAATGTCTTCACTCCCTCAAAGGGCTGGACGAGCAGAGCAGCCTCTGCCATCCAGCCCGAGGCTTGGCTTTGTGAAGCATGTGTATGCGTTCTGGGACTGTGTGTGTTGTCCTGGGTTGCCTCTTGGAATCAGGTAAATGAGATAAAGCTGAAGTGTGACTGCTCTCCCTGATGTCCTGGCTCACCCCAGGAGGGAGAGGAAGCTCCACGGACCGGACCATCTCTGACATTCAGTTAAAGGGTGTCCATGTGGCCATTGGATCGGCAATTCTCACAGGACAGGATTGTGTTTCTTTGGAAAGGTCATGCTTAGCTGAGCTCACCTCTCTCTCTCCAGCATTGTTTCTGGAGTAGTCTAGGGCTGGGAGTTCACTGCAAGCCAGAGTTAGTTTACAAGGTCCCAAGCCCTGTGGAGAAGAGGACGCCCCTCCTCTTGTGTGCCTACCGCTCTGCAGTGTCTAGATCTGCCACTTGCCAGAGCCTCCGCCTGCTAAGGCATGTGGGGAAACTACTGTTGTCCTGACACATGCTAGCTTCGTGTTTAATGCCGGTTTTAACATTTCAGATCCTCCCAGCACCTCTGCAAAGGCAGGGATCCCATTTTTAAGATTAACAAACTAAAGCCCAGAAGACTGGACCATGACTGGGGTGAAGAGACACTAATTACCACCAAAGCCAAACAGGTTTCTCAGGATGGTTCATTTCTTTGTTCATTTTCTTTTCTTTCTTTTTTTTTTTTTGCTAGTTCATCCTTATTGCTTTTCTGTAACACATTAGACGAGTATCAAAAATACCATAAAAACAGCTCAAGAAGTTAAACTTGCTATTGATTGTTCTTTTGTTTTTTTTTAATTAGGTATTTTCTTTATTTACATGTAAATTTCTCCTTTCCCAGTTTCCCCTCCAAAAAACAAAGAAACATACAAAAACAACAAGAACAAACCCCTGTTGCCTCCCCCCTTCCCCCTCTCCATGCCTGCCACCCCACCCTCTCCCACTTATTGGCCCTGGCATTCCCTTACACTGGGGCACAGAACCTTCACAGGGCTGAGGTCCTCTCCTCCTATTGATGATCGGATTTGCAATCCTCTACTATACACATGCTGCCAGAACAATCAGTCCGTCCATGTATAGTCCTTGGTTGGTGGCTGAATCCCTGGGAGCTCTGAGGATACTAGTTAGTTCATATTGTTGTTCGTCCTAAGGGGCTGCAAACCCTTCAGCCCCATAGGTCCTTTCTCTAACTCCTTCATTGGTTACCATGTACTCAGT
>JADRCD010213768.1:0-40678 GCA_019843815.1 Montemys delectorum
AAAAAAAAAATGGGTTACAAAAAATTCTACACAGTGGAATACTATTTAGCTATCAAAACCCAAAAATGTCATCAACTTTTCAGGCGAATGGATGGAACTTGAGAGTGAGGTAACTCAGTGACAAAAGGACATGAATGGTGTGTATTCACTTATAAGTGGATATTAGCCATGAAGTAAATGTTACACTCCACATTCCCAAAATAGCTAAACAAGAATGAAGACATAAGTATTCTTGAATCTCACTTAGAAGGTGGAATGAAATAATCCATATGAGACAGATAGAGGAAGTTAACTCAATAGTGGAGGGGATAGGGAGGGACATGGGGAAGGGGTTCATGATCAGGTGTGGGGGAAGGACAGGAGAGATGGTCAATGGTCATGGAAATGAATGGAAATCCGAAACACACAGGGGATAAGAGGTTGGGGATATCTTCAGGATGTGACAGAGAACTGGCATAAGGGAGGCAACCAAAAATCAATGGGGGTAACCTTAGCTATGACTCACAGTATTGGGGATATGGAATCTGAAGGGGCCACCTCCAGTAGCCAGGCAGGAACCCTAGTGTATCGAGTGAGACACAAACCCACCCACAAAACTTCTGACCCAAAATGTATCCTGGCCACAAGAAATGCAAGGGTTCAAGATAGAGCAGAGGCTGCAGGAATGGCCAAACAATAACTGGCCCAACTTGAGAACTATCTCACAGGCAAGCACCAATTTCTGACACTATTAATGATACTCTGTTATGCTTGCAGACAGGAGTCTAGCATCACTGTCCTCTGAAAAGATCCACCCAAAAGCTAACTCAGAGTCATCCAGACATTCACAGACAAACCGTGGATGGAGCTTGGAGAATCTTATGGACGAATAGGAGGAAGCATTGTGGGCCCTGAAGTGGATAAGAACTCCATAGGAAGACCAATAGTGTCAACTAACCTCAACCTTTAGAACCCTCAGAGACTGAACCTACAACCAAAGAACATATACAGTTAGACCCAGGCCTCCCCACACATGTGTATCAGATTTGCAGCTTGGTCTTCATGTGGGTTCTGAACAACTGGAGCAGATGGCTATTATAAAAGCTGTTGGCTGTATGTGCGATTATGTTCGGCTAGCTGAACTGCCTTGTCTGGCCTCAGTGGGAAAAGATACGCCTAACATTACAGACTTAATATGCCAGGTTGTGGGGATACAAAGGGGGAACTTCACCTGCTCAGAGGAGAAGGGGAGGAGGGGAAGAAATGTGGGAAGGGATGATAAGCAGGGAGCAGGGAGCTAGAGATATAGAGAATATTTAAAGAAAAAAAATACTTTGGTAGGGAGTTAGGAAGGTCCTGAGAGCCAGTTTGGGAAGGGTAAGACATGATCAAAATATATTTTATATTTTTCTCAATAATAATAAAAGAAACTTCATTAAAGGTACATCCAGGAAAGAGGGAAACATGAAAAAATTTACTCATGACATAAAAACTATTTTTATAAAATAGTTTTATTAAAACATAAAACAGTTTTAATCTATTCTTTTTGGTAGGGTGATACTTTCCTTTATACATAGGCCTATTCTTGCATTTGTAATATTTTAAAACTTTTAAAGTGAGATATCTGGCTTTGAGATTCCTCTCATTGTCTCTCATCTATGTTTCCCTGATTATTATGTATGATGTCTTACTATTGTAGAAGTGTGTAATTATAGTCAACTTTAAAATAAAGTCATTTGAAAATTTGACTGAAGTATAATTACATATGTACTATGTACTTTGCCCTATTTCTGCTTTTATGAAAATGACAATTAATTTGAATTGTCAAGAATGAGGCGGAAAATGAATTTATAATGAATTTTACATTCATGGAATACATCTATGTTTCTATAATACTAATAATTATAGCATATTTTATGCTTACCATATGTCCATGCCCTATTTTAAAATTATAATAATAAAATTATAATCATATACTATCCATAATAACTATTTTTATTTTTTCCACTTCATGTGCCCTAGATATTATATTATGTTCCTGAAATCAAATATTTTATTAAGCATTCAGAACAGCAGTGTTTGTAGAGGATATTGATGGTTCAGAGACAGAAGTAATTTGCCTAAAGTTTTCTGAAGATCAGAGATGAATTCCAGGTATTCACCTGACAAGTGAAAGCTGAATGAAAAACTATAAATCTATTTTTCTTTGTTATTTTTTTGTTTTGTTTTTTGTTTTTTTGTTTCTTGTTTTTCGAGAGAGGGTTTCTCTGTGTAGCCTTGGCTGTCCTGGAACTCACTCTGTAGACCAGGCTGGCCTCGAACTCAGAAATGCGCCTGCCTCTGCCTCCCAAGTGCTGGGATTAAAGGCGTGTGCCACCACCACCCGGCATGTTATTGTTACTTACATACATTTATAGACACATACTATACAAAACCTACTGAGTCTACATAGTGCTGTTTGTGTATATATGTATTTAGGGCTGACCATTGGAGATAGGATAAACTTTTAGGAAGCTTATTTATGCAGAAAACTGATTGTCCTCTCTCAGCAACAATAGAGCCTGTAGCTCTTCATCTAGGAGTGGGAAACTTAGAAATTTTGCTTACTTTGAAATGCCTGTTGCCATTGTCATTGGTCAGACACTTACCCACTCATGCGTGTAGCCATGCATATACATACACATAGAGCTCAGGACTGATTGAAACCCAGGGCTTGAAGCTCTCTGTTCCTTTGCTTCCTTTTTTCAAACAATTTCTTTAGTTTTTCTTTAAATATTTTTATTATTTTTATTTGTTTAATTTGTATATTATAGTCTATGGATAAATGGAGTGTGTGTGTGTGTGTGTGTGTGTGTGTGTGTAAATACACAGTGTTGTATGCAAAATGCATCCACTAATCTGGGTTAACAGGTGGAAGTCAGAGAAAAATGTGTGGGAGTCTACCTTCTCCTTCCACCATGTGGGTTCTAGAATTGAAGACAAGTCATCAGATTTGGTGACAAATCTATCTATAGTGGATAGGGGATAAAGTAGCTTACTTTATCCACTGAGACATCTTGGCTGAACTCTCTTCTTCCTCATTGTTCTTTAGGTTCCTATCTCTACTCTCTTGTCTTCTTTCTTCTCTGTCTTTGTCAATCCCTCCAGTACAAGTTTCTCTCTTTTCTCTCAATACTTGTCAATTTTTGTATCTTTAGTCAGTTTCTATTCATTTTAGATGATTTTGTTAGAGTTTTCAATGAAAAATGCTCTTGTTACATGTGGTTATTTTTCATTTCAGTATAATAGCTTTCATATATTTTGAAAATCCTGAGAATTATTCTCTTCATTCTGTTTCCAGATTTTCGCAGTTGTCAACAGGAAAGCCACCTGGCCTGCAGCCTGAGTGCCTCTTACGGCTCAGTGTATCTAACTCATCTCTCTAGTTTCTCCCACAGTGAATTAACACACCCTGATTTTGCTGATAACAGATTTTATACATTCCTAAAATTTACACAAAAGCATATTTTACCCTGTGGGTTAACAAATGGTTCTTCTGGCTTGTTTTGTTTTTTAGTAAATGCAATCTGTAGTTCTTTCATGGAGGAAACAGAAGAAATGGCTGTTACCATCTAGTTGTCATTTATGATAATGTAACACAACAAAGATATCTCTGGAGAACACTACAAAGCCCAGAAGACATGATGCAGGCTAACAACTAAGTAAATAGTAGTAATATTTTTCCCTAGGTGAAACTATAGAACATCCGTATGTAGATCTTCCTTGATGTACAAAGAGAGTTAAAGCTAGAGAAGTCCATCATTAATTGAGAATAATGCACACTAGAAATGCACTTAATATAATTAGCACACCAAACAGAACAGCTAGGCCTAGCTCTAGGCTAGTTGAACCAAGCTTTAACATGTTAAAATAGCTACATTAACCTACATTAAGGCAAATTCAACTAACACAAAGTCTATTTTAGAGTAAAACATTTAATAACTGAACAGTGTACTCAAATAAAAACCAGAAGAGTTTGTATGTACAAACTGCATAGCATTAAAAAGTAGAAAAATTCTATTTTAGGTCATTTTAATTTTTAATGAAAGATGAATGACAGTAGGTGGTCAGACAGACAAATATATATGTATAAAGATCAAATATATAAATAGATGACAAACACATAAATAATAAATGATAGATTCATATATCACTAGTTACATTTATAGATGATACATATCTATATAGACATACAGATGACAGATATATACATTATAGATGATTATATATACAGATTATAGACAGGTAAATACACATATATATATATATGAAAGGTAGATAGATAGATACATAGATACATAGATAGATAGATGGATAGATAGATACATAGATAGACAAATGATTGACAGATAGGAGAATAGATAATAGAGATAAACTTCTTAAACTTTAGCATTATCTCCAAGTGAAGTAAATTTAGCTCTTAGACAAATGGTTTTGTTAGAGAAAACTAATCATAAAGGGGAATCCTATCATCTATAGATCATGTCAAATTGATTTGTAAAATCTTTCTTTTTATTTCACAGTGTTTCTTAATTAGGTTGCCCTCTAAAGCTCATTGATATTCAATTAATAAAGTTCTGCTTGGCTTTGTGTTTATAAAATTCACAAGGGAGTAGTTACATTTTATTTAAGTAATTCACCTTTGTCCTAAGACATAGTGTACTGTCATGTTATTGATTGCTGTTTATTATCAACTTTTGAGATATTCTTTCTTATTTTGGCTTTTATTAATCCTTTGGAAATCTCATAGTGGTGTAAAATGTGTCTTTATCACATCCTTTCATTCTACCCCTACCTTTGAAAAGAAAAATTAAGGGCCTCATGGTCTAATACAGTTTTGAAATATAGAATAATAGGTGTGGCCTGTGGAACATTTCATAATAACTTAAGAGTAAAATATGAACAAGAAAATTGACTCTAAAGACCAACACAAAAGCTGGCTCTGCCTCTTACCTGGTAGATTTCTTCCACATCTACTAGAGAAAAAAATTGTTTGAATGAATTCAATATCAAGCTCGAGGGGGTTTTGAAGAGAGCATGTGCACATGTATATTTGGGTGCACGTGTGTCTGTCTACACACATGTCCTGATTTAGTATTCTCTCTCTTCTTTTTTGACAAGGTCTCTCACTGAATGTGTAGGTAGGAGGGAGCAAATCTCTTCAATTCTGTCTCTGCCTCACAGTGCTAGGATTACAGGCCCAGGCAGCCACACCTTGATTTTGTAATAAGAGCCAGAATCTGAATGCAGGTTCTTATTCTTGCTCAGCAAGCTCTCTTATTTCCTGAGTCATCTTCCCATTCTTAAAGCTATTAGCTTGTAATACTATTTCAGGATCCTTGAACTTCAAGAGAAGACATTTTATGGAAGGACTGAAAGAAGAAATTCATCTACAAAAGAGCTTCCATACATACATGTTTACTCACCAGCATGGACTCAAGGCAACTAAGTACTGAGAGTCTTACTTAGGTTAACTACCCAACAGAGTTGTATTTGTTGACATCAGACCCTGAAGAAGTGAAAAGAGAATTGTTGCTATCCTTACAACTCCAACATTCCCCTAGCAAGGGCTAGAACACAACCCAAAGCAACACAGGAGAATTTGGCTTGTGATGGTCAGCTGAAACTTTTGTGGCTGCTGAAGAGGACTGACAAACTTCTAGAGTCTTTATGGCACTAAAGCTTTGCAACCTGACTGAGATTTTCAGGTAGTGTCAAGTGAAGGCAGAGCAAGTAAGACCCACAGCTGTCATGAAGTTGGCAGGTGGACTTCATAGGGATCTCAGGTGGATGCCTCAGACTCAGGAAACCATAGCTGAAGAATATAAAGAGTTTGACACAAGAAGATTAGTGTCTTACTTAGGATTTCCGTTGTTGTGAAGAGACACCACAACCAATGCAACTCTTACGAAGGACAACATTTAATTGGGCTGGCTTAGAATTTCAGAAATTCAGCCCATTGTCATCATGGTAGAACGCATGGCAGGATGCAAGTAGACTTGGTGCTTGAGAAATAGTTGAGAGTTCAACATCTTGGTATGAAGGCAGTCAAGAGAAGACTCTCCCTTCTGAACTGAGCAGAGCTTGAGAAGGAGGACTTCTTCCACTAAGGTCTCATCTATTCCAACCAGGCCACACTTCCTATGGCCAAGCATTCAAACCACCACAGTTAGATTATAATTTGTGACAAACTGTGCTTTTTTTTCTTTATCCTTTTCTTTTCTGCTAAATTTCTAAGGGTAACATGCATTCCAGTCAGCCTTGGAGGTCATCTCCTTTTCAGTTATTTCTGCTCTGTCTTAGGGTTTCTACTGTTGTGGCTCTTTCTTATGGTTTCTATTGTTGCAATAAAACATCATGACCAAATGCAACTTAAAAAGGAAAGGGCTTATTTGACCCTACACTTCCAGCAAACAGTCTATTTCTGAGGAGAGTCAGCTAGGAACTCCAGTAAGACAGGAACCTGGTCACATGGTTTGCAGAAGCTGCTGTCTTAGAGACCCTGGACCACAGGTTCAGAGGTAGGTTGGGTCTACCCACATTAATCATTAAGAAAATGTCCCAGGAACTATCTACAGGTCATTTTATGGAGGCATTTCCTAAATGGAGATTCACTTTTCCCAGGTATTTCTGTTTGTATCAGATGGCAAAACTAACCAGTAAATGCACCATTGAAAAGACATCTCTTTGCAAATATGAGAAATAAAAGTGTGGTTTCTCTCTTCTGTAGCCTCAAAACAGTTTCTTGGTTACATCGGAAACTTAATTATTTATTGCATATATACTACAAGGCAATGTAGTATTTGACTTAATTATGAATATTATATGGCACTATCAATGCATTACAAGATATCATAGACTGACATTAACATTGTACACATACACACACACACTAATTTACATACAATTTTTCTAAAATTGTACTTCTTGGAATAAAATTGTCAATTGTTGATTTCTTTCACAAAATAAATATTTACTGGGCTAATAAAGTGTGGTTATGAAGGTTATACAGTGACTCCTTCTTAAGAAATAAGCTATAAAATTGATTCCCTTTTGTTCCCAGAAAATATTTTCAAGATTTTTGTTGCAGTTGTCTTAAATTTTGTTCCTATGGACACAGTTGGTGCCAAACATCAGCTTTTCCTTCTATGACAGTGACAATTTGAAGTTACCTCTAGGATATAATCCACAGTCCTTCTGTTTTCACACAGATGGGTGAATATTTAAATGGCAGTACAAACTAAGGATCTAGGGCACTGCATATAACAGAAAAAAATCCACATATACACACACAAAAGAATCACTTTCAGACCCCCTGTGGGTTTGGAAGAAATAAAATGATAGATAACTGACTTTTTATTTCAGAGTCCTTTATAAAATGATTATTTTCAGAGATACAAGATGCTTCTCTTTCTTAATGTGTTGTGCTCATTTCAAGATGGTATAGAACCCCAGTGTTAATTACAAATGCATGCCTCTGTTGTTTATTTCTGGCATATGCCCTTGGTGGTGGTGCCTGCTACACACTGGGCAGCCCTCCCGTAAAACAGATGCTTCAAGGGGAAAAAGGGGCAGGGATTTATCTTTAATGATGAAAAAGTTCAACTGTTCCAAGAAAAGCTTTCTAAAAGCTGAATCCAGTATTTGATTTTTCACTAAACTACAAAATGAAAACCATTTTAACAAGTGCTGTAGTTAGAGGCAACTGAACAAGGATTTTAGGAGGACTTTGCCTTATTGTCTAAAGTCCAATTTACAATCACTTAATGTGTCACCGAAGGTGCTTTGTCTATTGATTGGGCATCAATATTTAATCTCTGTCTCTAAAAAAATTGCATTGCAACCTCATACACGAGCTGCAGCAGTTTTTTAAAAATCAACTTCTTGTCTTTATATCGAGGAGACGACTTTTAAGATTTTAACTTTGTTAGACATAGTGGGGTTTTTGTTCTTGTTTTCTGGGGTTTTTGTTTGTTTGTTTTTATTGTTGTCGTTTTCTTTGGTAATATATTTTCTTTTGCTTAGAATTTTAGAGCTGCATGTTAGTTTATCTTTGGCTTTTGTTTCCATTTTAAAATTTTTGCTAAAAAAGTCAAAATGCAGTTTGAGTTGTCCTTCTCAAAGATCACCATGTGTCTGCTTCTTTATGACTTTACCTCTTCCCTGTGGTACTCAGAGGTCACTGGTGATTTGAACTCTTTTGACTCATTGTCATTGTCTCATATTTCCAACTGGATGAGTTTGACATCTTTACCTTACATTTCTAGCATGAGCCTTCACACACTTCACACACACACACACACACACACACACACACACACACACACTACATACATCTACACATGTATATATAAGCATATAGTTATACATGTATACACTTTATATGCATATAATTTCATGTTTATTTTCATAATATTCTTACAATGACTCAGATTCTTCTTATTAAGTCTCTAGAAATAATATGGTTATTTGTAAGGAAAGAAAACAGAAAAGAGGCCACAACAATGATGCTAATACCTAAGAAAAGGATAAAACTAAAATCAGTGTTACTGGTCATATCCATAGTTGCCCAATTGAGAATATACAAATGTAGTGATAATTTAGTCATGTGAAACTTTTGAGGTCAACACATATTGTCTTAGTTAGGGTTTTGCTGCTGTGAACAGAAACCATGACCAATACAACTCTTATAAGTATGGCATTTGATTAGGGCTGGCATATAGGTTCAGAGTTTCAGTCCATTATCATCAAGGCAGGAGCATGACATAATCTAGGCAAAGGTGGGGCTGGAGGAGCTGAGAGTTGCACCTTTTCTTCAGAAGGCAGCTAGCAGAAAACTGGCCTCCAGGCATCTAGGATGAGTGTATTAAGCCTTGGGTGACACACCTATTCCAACAAGGCGATACCTCCTAATAGTGTCACTCCCTGGGTCAAGCATATACAAATCATCACACATATGTTCACATGAGATTACATACATGTATTGTGAGGCCAGATACCAAGAATGAATCATTCCTCTCCTTTCCCAATCTGCTTAGAGTTTCCCACAGTGAGTTTATCTCTCATAAGGATGCATTGAGCACCTTCCTAGGCAGTTTGATTTGAGTGAAAATAAGTCTGTACTAGTATGAAGTTATTTTCTTTCTTATAAGAAGAAATAGATTTACCAAGCCATTCTGTGGTGCAATTTGTATTTGTATGTTTCAGTTAGTGGCTTCTATGTATCAATTAATACATTCAAAGAAAAAGCAGGTTGTTATGTCCCAATTTCTCTTTTTCCCCTTTATATACATCGCCCTCAATAGTCTTAGTGGTCTGCCCCAAGTAGATTCAGACACAAATTTTGACATGTTCTTGTATGCTTCAATTACCTTTGTCTACTGAGCCATCTACTACACTTATGGGCATATCTTTTGAAAAAGAGACATGGATTTGGATGCAATACTTCATGCCTGTAATTTCAGCTTCTAAAGCAGGAAGATCAAGAATTAAAGGTCAACACAAAGGGCTGGGAATGGTGGCTCAGCAGTTAAGACCATCCATTAATTGCTCTTCCAGAAGACCCAAGTTCAATTTCTAGCACTCATTTGGCAGCTCACAAATGTATATAACTTCAGTCCCAGGATATCTGATTAGCCCTTTTAGCCTCCATGAGCACCAAGCACACAGGTAGTAGTATACAACTCCAGACAAAACACTCTTAGGCACACGATGAAAAAAATAAATAAATTTAAATAGAGTTAGAAGTTTTATACAAGAAGTTTAGCAGCCAACTAAGAAAGAAAGTAATCTAGACACTGTGAGATGGATTTATAATTCTAGTACTCAGAAGAATGAGGTAGTAAGATTTGAATTGTTTGAAATCAGGCTGGACTACAGTGTCAGACCCTGTCTCAAAAGTAGAGAGACAGAAGAGAAAGTGGCATGAAAAGAAGGGGAAGTAAGGGAAGAAAAACACAGTGAAGCAGAGGAAATGTTTTAAGTGGCATGAGGAACTGCAAGAAGTTTCCTGATTTAAAAAATAAATCCAGCAAAATGAGTGACTAGACAGAAAGGCACACAACTGAATTTAAGAACATATGGGATACATATTTTCACTTTAAACATTTATTTTATCCTTGAGATTATTAATTAACATATGTCTCATAGTTTTGGATATTATAAAAAAGAAAGATGCTAAGTGTGTACATATTCATTGTGATTGAATGAATGTTTAGCATATTTTTCTGTAGAGGCAAATTTTTAATGGTTAGTTAATTATAGAACTGCAATTCTATTGCAATATAGTACATGTTTAAGCACTTAAACTGGAACATGTAATGTACAGAGATTAAATAAGACATGATAAATTGACTAGGCTTTTAATTCTTAGATAAATAAAGGTCATAACCTCACTCTTAACATGTAATGCTGTTATAATGCAGTAGTTAAATCTGTGACTTTACCACAGAAGTCTTCTTTGGTTGACAGGAAATGAAGTTGACAAAGACCCTGTTAACAAAACTGGACTAACAGTTTGGGATTATAAATAGCAACAAACACAGTCACTCAGCTCCTGGGTATTTCAAGTTTACTTACACATTAGAAATGATTTGTCCCATCAACACTATTAAATTCAAACCATCAGATGTTTATGTATTTTTGCCTGTTTCACTGATCAAATGCTGTAGAGTCTTTTTCATTAATTTACTTACTTTACTTCCTGGTCAGAACTTCCTTCTCCTCCTCTCTACCCAGTCCCTCCCCTCCACCTATTCTCCCTTCCCTTTCTCCTCAGAGAACCTCATGGATATCAACCCACCTTGGCCTATTTCTATTGAGGTTAGATAAGGCAGCTCAGTTGGGGGAGAGGGATTCAAAGGCAGTCAACAGAGTTAGAGACAGACCCCGTTCCTGCTGTTAGAGGTTCCACATGAGGACCAAGCTATACATATGTCACATACATATGGGAGTGTTAGGTCGATCCCACGCATACTCTCTTATAGGTGGATCACATGTGCCCAGTTTAGTTGATTTTGTAGGCTTTATTGTGGTGTCTTTGGCTTCTCTGGCTCTTCCAATCCTTTCTCTCCCTCTTTGCAAAGATTCTCTGAGCTCCTAATACTTGGATGTGGGTCTCTGTGTCTGTTTTCATCAGCTGCTGAGTGAAGTCACTCAACTGAATGTTATCCTAGCCTCTCTTCTAATAGGAGAGAAAACTGGGAGAGAGAACTGGAAGCAGTGTGGGGAAGGGGAGGCTTATCTCTGAGACAAGGTAGAAATATAAGATAATGGAAAATTCCAGGAATCTATGAAGGTGACACTAGATAAGACTCCTAGCAGTCAGAGATATAGAACATGAAATGACCAACTCATGTAACCAATCAAGACTTCTAATGGAGAGATGGTGTGACCACCCCAGCCACAAAACCTTGACCCACAATTTTTTCTGCCTATGAGAGATGCAGGGACAAAGAGGGGGCAGAAAATGAGGGAATGGCCAACCAACGACTGGCTCAAGTTGAGTCCCGTTCTATGAGAGCAAGCTCATCTTTGACATTATTAATAATATACTGCTATATATGCAGGATTTTTTTTAAATGTTGACTTTTCATTGTAGTGAGAAATATTACAAAACTGCAAACAATTTTTTTTTTGTATTGACCTTGTATTTTGTGGCCCTTCTAAGCTCACTTGGTATCTCCTAAATGTCTATATCATCCCTTAATTCCAGGATAGGGGCTGAGCTAATGGAAAATGAAGGAAAATCATCCCAAATATAAAGTATGCTAGAATAAATTTAACTTGTTGCTTCCAACATTTGGAAGAGCCAAAGGGATTGGAACAAGTAAACGTGCAAATCCAAATTTGCTCTGCAAACATCTAAAAAGTGCACTCAAACTCATTTTTCCAAAGCACAAGCACCATCTCGTACAGGCAATGCTCTCTGCATATGGGAAAACTTGACCTAAGAAGTACTAGTTCCTTGCACAGGGTGTCTGTTTCTCATATTCATTTGATCATTTACTTTTTAAGTTAATTCCAGGACCAAAGAAACTAATAAGCAATTTTGTGCTTATTGAATCAAGTAATTATTTATTTGTTTATTTTAATATATATTTTGAAACTCTTCAAGGCCTTTGGGCCAAAATTATCTATGAAAGAAAATGTACAGAGGGATGCATTTTTAAAGACTTATTTTATTTATTATTATTATTATTACTATTATTAAAATTTAATTTCAGGATGCAATTTTTAAAATATCCAAAACAAAAATAGCATAGAAAATTTTTTTAATATTTTTGATACATGGAAATATCTCATCTCATATTAAATAGAGAAGATTAACATTTTTTTATAATTAGATATTTTCTTTATTTACATGTCATATGATATCTCCTTTCCCAGTTTCCCCTCCGAAAAAAAGAACTAAAATAAAATAAAATAAAAATAAAAAAATAAAAACAAACACAAACAAACAAACGCAAAAACCTGTCCTCTCCCCTATCCCCCTGCTCACCACCCCACCCTCTCCTGCTTACTGGCCCTGGCATTCACCTACGCTGGGGCATAGAACCTTCACAGGGCCAAGGGCCTCTCCTCACATTGATGACTGACTTGGCCATCCTCTGCTACATATGCTGCTAGAGCAACTAGTCCCACCATGTGTAATCTTTGGTTGACGACCCTGGGAGGTCTGAGGGTACTAGTTAGTTCATATTGTTGTTCATCCTTATGGGCTGCAAAGCCCTTCAGCTCCTTGGGTCCTTTCTCTAGCTACTTCATTGGGGACCCTGTACTCAGTCCAATGGATGGCTATGAGCCCCTGCTTCTGTATAAGTCAGGTACTGTCAGAGCCTCTCAGGAGACATGGCTAGGATAAAAAACTCAGGTGACAGCAGATGCTGGCAAGGTTGTGGAGAAAGAGAAACACTCCTTCATTGCTGGTGGGACTGTAAGCTGGTATAACCACTCTGGAAATCAGTTTGGTGGTTCCTCCAGAAATTGGACATAGTACTACCAGAAAACCCAACTATTCCACTCCTGGGCATATACCCAGAAGATGTTCCAACATGTAATAAGGACATGCTCCACTATGTTCATAGCAGCCTTATTTATAATAGCCAGAAACTGTAAACAACCCAGATGTTCCACAACAGAGGAATGGATACAGAAAATGTGGTACATCTACACAATGGAGTACTACTCAGCTATTAAAAATAATGAATTTATGAAATTCTTGGGGAAATGGATGGGTCTGGAGAATATCATCTTGAGTGAGGTAACCCAATCACAAAAGAACACACGAGGTATGCATTCTCTGATAAGTGGATATTAGCCCAGAAGATCGGAATACACAAAGTACAAATCACAAACCACAAGAAACTCAAGAAGAAGGAAAACCAAAGTATGGATACTTCGTTCCTTCTTAAAAGGGATAAAGATCTTTTCCCAATTTGTTGGTTGCCATTTTGTCCTATTGACAGTGTCTTTTGCCTTACAGAAGCTTTGCAGTTTTATGAGGTCCCATTTTTCAAGTCTTGATCATAGAACCTAAGCTATTGATGTTCTGTTCAGGAAATTTTCCCGAGTCCATGTACTCAAGGCTCTTCCTCACTTTCTTTTCTATTAGTTTCAGTGTATCTGGTTTTATGTGGAGGTCCTTGATCCACTTGAATTTCAGCTTTGTACAAGGAGATAAGAATGGATCAATTTGCATTCTTCTACATGGTAACTGCCAGTTGATCCAGCACCATTTGTTGAAAATACTGTCTTTTTTCCACTGGATGGTGTTAGCTCCTTTGTCAAAGATCAACTGACCATATGTGTGTGGGTTCATTTCTGGGTCTTCAATTCTATTCCTTTGATCTACCTGCCTGTCGCTGTACCAATACCATGCAGTTTTTATCACAATTGCTCTGCAATACAGTTTAAGGTCCAGGATGGTGATTCCACCAGAGGTTCTTTCATTACTAAGTGCAGTTTAGGCTCTCCTGGGTCTTTTGTTGTTCCAGATGAATTTGCAAATTGCTCTTTCTAACTCTGTGAAGAATGTATTGGAATTTTTATGGAGATTGCATTGACTCTGTAGATTACTTTCGACAAGATGGCCATTTTTACTATATTAATCCTGCCAATCCATGAGCATGGGAGACCTTTCCATCTTGTGAGATCTTCAATTTCCTTCTTCAGAGACTTGAAGTTCATTTCAAACTTGCTTAGATAGAGTTACACCAAGGTATTTTATATTATTTGTGACTATTGTGAAGGGCGTTGTTTTCCTTATTTCTTTCTCAGGCTGCTTATCCATTGTATAGAGGAAGGCCACTGATTTGCTTGAGTTAATTTTATATCCAGCTACTTTGCTGAAGTTGTTTATCAGGTTTAGGAGCTCTCTGGTGAAATTTTTGGGGTCACTTAAGTGTACTACCATATCATTAGCAAATAGTAATAATTAGACTTCTTCCTTTCCAATTCGTATCCATTTGATCTTCTTTTGTTGTCTAATTGCTCTGGCTACGACTTCAAGTACAATATTGAATAGGTAGGGAGAGAGTGGGCAGCCTTGTCTAGTCCCTGATTTCAGTGGAATTGCTTCAATTTTCTCTGCATTTAGTTTGATGTTGGCTACTGGTTTGCTGTACATTGCTTTTAGTATGTTTAAGTATGGGCCTTGAATTCCTGATCTTTCCAAGACTTTTATCATGAAGGGATGTTCGATTTTGTCAAAGGCTTTCTCAGCATCTAATGAGATGATCATATGTTTTTTTTCTTTAAGTTTGTTTATATAGTGAATTATGTTGATGGATTTCCATATATTTAATCATCCCTGCATCTCTTGGATGAAGCCTACTTGATCACGATGGATGATCATTTTGATGTGTTCTTGGATTCCGTTTGCAAGAATTTTATTGAGAATTTTTGCATCGATATTCATAAGGAAACTGGTCTGAAATTTTCTTTCTTCATTAGATCTTTGTGTAGTTTAGGTTTAAGAGTAATAGTGTAGGGGAATAACAGGGCCAATAAGTGGGAGAGGGTGGGGTGACAGGCATGGGGAGGGGGGAGGCAAAAGGGGTTTGTTCTTGTTTTTGTTTGTTTGTTTGTTTGTTTTGGAGGGGAACCTGGGAAAGGGAAAATGTACATGTAAATAAAGAGAATACCTAATTTAAAAAAAAATAGAAAAAAAAGAGTAATTGTGGCTTCATAGAATGAATTGGATAGAGTACCTTCTGTTTCTATTTTGTGGAATAGTTTGAGGAATATTGGTATTAGGTCTTCTTTGAAGGTCTGATAAAACTCTGCACTAAACCCATCTGGTCCTGGGTTTTTTTTTGGTTGGGAGACTATTAGTGACTGTTTCTATTTCATTAGCAGATACGAAACTGTTTAGTTCATTTATCTGATCTTGATTTAACTTTGGTGCCTGGTATCTGTCTAGAAAATTATCCATTTCATCCAGGTTTTCCGGTTTTGTTGAGTATAGGCTTTTGTAGTAAGATTTCATGATTTTTTTGGATTTCCTCAGTTCTGTTGTTATGTCTCCCTTTTCATTTCTGATCTTGTTAATTAGGATACTGTCTCTGTGCCCTCTAGTTGTTCTACATAAGAGTTTATCTATTTAGTTGATTTTCTCAAAGAACCAGCTTCTGGTTTGGTTGATTCTTTCTATAGTTCTTTTTGTTTCTATTTGGTTGATTTCAGCCCTGAGTTTGATTATTTCCTACCTTCCACTCCTCTTGGGTAAATTCGCTTCTTTTTGTTCTAGAGCTATCAGATGTGCTGTCAAATTGTTGGTGTATACTCTCTCCAGTTTCTTTTTGGAGGCACTTAAAGCTATGAGTTTTCCTCTTAGGACTGCTTTCATTATGTCCCATAGGTTTGGGTATGTTGTGGCTTCATTTTCATTAAACTCTAGAAAGTCTTTAATTTCTTTATTTCTTCCTTGACCAAGTTATCATTGAGTAGAGTGTTGTTAAGCTTCCATGTGTATATGGGCATTCTATTGTTTATGTTGTTATTGAGGAGCAGCTTTAGTCCATGGTGATATGATAGGATGCATGGAATTATTTCAATCTTCTTGTATCTGTTGAGGCCTGATTTGTGACCACTTATATGGTCAGTTTTAGAGAAGGTACTATGAGGTGCTGAGAAGAAGGTATATCCTTTTGTTTTAAGATAAGAAGTACTACAGGTATCTCTTAAATCCATCTGTTTCAAAACTTCTGTTAGTCTCACTTTGTCTTTGTTTAGTTTCTGTTCCCATGATCTGTCCATTGCAGAGAGTGGGGTGTTGAAATGTCCCAGTATTATTGTGTGTGTTGCAATTTGTGCTTTGAGCTTTAGTAAAGTTTCTTTTATGATTGTAGATGCCCTTGCATTTGGAGCATAGAGGTTCAGAATTGAAAGTTCTTCTTGGTAGATCATACCTTTGATGAGTATGATGTGTCCCTCATCTTTTTTGATCACTTTAGGGTGAAAGTTGAATTTACTTGATATTAGAATGGCTACTCCAACTTGTTTCTTGGGACCATTGGCTTGGAAAATTGTTTTCTAGCCTTTTTTTTTTCGAGACAGGGTTTCTCTGTGTAGCCTTGGCTGTCCTGGAACTCACTCTGTAGACCAGGCTGGCCTCAAACTCAGAAATCCGCCTGTCTCTGCCTCCCAAGTGCTGGGATTAAAGGTATGTGCCACCACAGCCTGACATTTTTCCAGCCTTTTATTCTGAGGTAGTTTCTCTCTTTTTCACTGATGTGGGTTTCCTGTTTGCAACAAAATGTTGGGTCCTGTTTACATACCCAGTCTGATTGTCTATGTCTTTTTATTGGGGAATTGGGTCCATTGATATTAATAGATATTAAAGAAAAGTAATTGTTGCTTCATGTTATTTTTGTTGTTAGAGTTGGAATTCTGTTCGTGTGGCTATCTTCTTTTAGTTTTGTTGGAAGATTACTTTCTTGCTTTTTCTAGGATGGAGTTTCCCTCCTTGTGTTGAAGTTTTCCATTTATTACCCTTTGAAGGGCTGGATTTGGGAAAATATATTGTGTAAATTTGGTTTTGTTATGGAATACTTTGGTTTTTCCATCTATGGTAGTTGAAATCTTTGCTGGGTATAGTAGTCTGTGTTGGCATTTGTGTTCTCTTAAGGTCTGTATGACATCAACCTAGGATTCAGCTTTTGTAGTCTCTAGTGAGAACTCTGGTGTAATTCTGATAGGTCTGCCTTTATATGCTACTTGACCTTTTTCCCTCACTGCTTTTAATGCTCTTTCCTTGTTTTGTGCTTTTAGTGTTTTGACTATTATGTGGCAGGAGGAATTTCTTTTTTGGTCCAGTCTATTTGGAATTCTATAGGCTTCTTGTATGTTCATGAGCATCTTTGTTTTTTTTTTTTTAGGTTAGGGAAGTTTTCTTCTATAATTTTGTTGAAGATATTTACTGGCCCTTAAGTTGGAGGTCTTCACTCTCTTCTACACCTATTATCCTTAGGTTTGGTCTTCTCATTGTGTCATGGATTTCCTGGATGTTTTGGGTTAGGAATTTTTTGCATTTTGTGTTTTCTTTGACTGTTGTGTCAATGTTTTCTATGGGATCTTCTGCATCTCAGATTTCTCTTCTATCTTTTGTATTCTGTTGATACTTATTAACTGTTTCTACTTCTACTTTTAGGTCCTGGGTGGTTTTTTTAAATTCCTTCACTTGTTTGGTTGTCTTTTCCTATAATTCTTTAAGGGATTTTTGTGTTTCCTCTTTAAGGGCTTGAACCTTTTTACTTGTGTTCTCTATTTCTTTAAGGGAGTTATTCATGTCCTTCTTAAATTCCTCTATCATCATTGTGAGATATGATTTGTAGATGCAAATCTTGCTTTTCTGGTGTTTTGGGATATCCAGGACCTACTGTGTTGGGAGTACTAGGTTCTGATGAAGCCAAGTAGTCTTGGTTTTTGTTGGTAAGCTTCTTGCATTTGCCTTTCATCAACAGAGATCTGTTGATCTCTGTTGTTATATATTCATGTTTTATCTGGCTGGAGCTTGTTCCTCCTATAGGTCTGTAAGCCTGTGTCAGCACTTCTCGGAGATCAGCTCTCATCTGGTAATACTTGTGTGCAGAGGGCTGTGGATCAGTTGTCCCTCCTGAGTTCTGGGGTCAAGCATACCGTGGAGATAGGCTCTCCACTTGCAGGAAGGGTGCAGAGAGGGATGTAGATACACTGTCCTTCCTGAGTCCCTGTGTCAAAGCACTCTCTGGAGGCAAGCTCTCTGCTTGAGGGAAAGGGGCAGAGAGGCCTGTTGATCTGATGTCCCTCTTAGGTGTAGACAGAGGTAGAAAAAAAGCTAAAAACTTATTTTAATTGTGTGTGTGCTTGTATGTGTGTTCACATGAGGGAAAATGCCCAGATTCCTGTAAAAGGAAACCAAGTCTCTGGTAGCTCCAGTTACAGGTAGTTATAGGTATGCTGCCTTGTATGGTGCTGGGATCTTAACTTGATCAGAATTGAGCAGAGCCTATAAGAAGGTAAAACAAACCTCCATCCCATGATCAAGAGCCAGACCTTTACACTTGTTCATCAGCATGACAGCATCACTTTGGGCAGGGGGCTGCATTATATACTTGATTTTTGCTCTCTCTCTCTCCTCTCTCTCTCTCTCTCTCTCTCTCTCTCTCTCTCTCTCTCTCTCTCTCTCTCTGTATATATGTATGTATGTATGTATGTATGTATGTATGTATATGTGTGTATTTACTTGTTTGTTTGTTTGTTTAAAATATACATTATTGTTGTCTAATCTCCCTCTCTCCTGAACATTTGATGTTTGCAAGGTAAATGACTTGTCTTGGTTCACAGATCTTTGAACGAAGAAGGGGAGAGAAAGGAGGGTCTAAAATCGGTCATAGAACCTCAGAGTTCAAATTAATATGTGAGACTTGGAGAGAGGCAAAGGTAGGTTGAACCATGGTTTTCTCTTTCATTCTTTTGAAATCACAATCTCTGTCTCACCCCTGCTTCTTCTCCCTTCCACATGTGTATACGCATGGGATATTAAATATACTCTTGCCATGACCTATACATATGAAGGTCAGAGACAACAATACCAGTTTCCACCTTCTGCCCTGGTTGGTATTTTGTTAACGTGAGACAAATTAGTTAGAGTTATCTGGGAAGAGAGAATCTCAGTAGGGAACCCGCACCCTTCAATTGCTTATAGGCAAGTCTGCAGGAAGTGTTTGTAACCAATGATTGATGTGAGTAGTCCCAGCCCACTGTAGGCAATGCCATTCTGGTCAATGGTCTTAAGAAAGGGAACTGAGCAAGCAATAAGGAGCAAACCAGCAAGCTTGGACTCTGCTTCAGCTCCTGCCTTGAGATTCCTGCTTTGAGTTTCTGCACTGATTTCCTTCAGTGATGGGGTGTAAGATGAAAGGAACTCTTTACTCCCCCAGTTGTTTGTGATCATGGTATTTTATCACAGAGGTGGAAACCCTAACTATGACACCCTCTAATTTATTTCAAGACAAAATCTCCTAGTTATTTCCCGCTGCATAAGCACCCTGACTGGTATGGGAGCTCCTGGGAATTCTTCCATCCCCACCTCCAGTTCCTCAGAGAAACACTTGGAACACTTTTGTGCTCAAGCTATGCTGTGAGCATTTCTTTGAGTACTGGCTGTTAGAACTTAGATCTTCACACTTCAATGGCAAGTAGTCTAGTTCCTCAGGTTCCTTATGCTCTAAGCACATTTTCAAAGCAGGAAATAAATGTTTCCAGCAGAAAGTCAATAATTGTAGATTCAAGGAAAAATAAAATTCTAGTTTCCAACTACAAATCCTTGTCTTTTGCTGTGAAATAACCCAGTGTTTTCTCTCTTTGAGTCCGGCATCACTTGTAGGGCAGACTTGGTTTTTCAACTATAGTTGAAATACAAAGTTTTTGTGCTATTGTATTTTCTTTTGCTTTTGACAGCACTCATTATTAAAAGCAAGACAAACCAGAGCATAGTCATTGATTCTCATTGGAGAATGGAAGATAGATATGATAGAGACAGATATCTAGCACTTTAGGCAAAACAACCCAGATAGAGCTGATACGAAATGATGTAAATATCATAATCTAATGACAGAGGCACCTTAAAAACTTCTTTTAAGCATATTTTCAGTATTGAAAGAAAAAAAAGACTCAAAATGTACAATATAATCCAGGCTAAAATGTTCTCTGTCTGTGTGTGTTTCACTATGATATTGGAATATCAGTGAGATTTCAGGTAGGGCTACAGGGTCATATACTGTCTAGAAATCCAGGATACTCTATCTGGAGCAGTGGCTTGGAAGAAAAGAGATTTGAAGACTTCCAAAGACCTCCAGAATTAACATGATTCAGTACACTTAGCACTCAGTGACTGACCATGATTGAAAACAATAACAAAGTAGATCATATCCATGGGGAAAAATATGAGCAAGCATCTGAAGGCTGACACCCACATGTAAAACAAAAGGCAAAGGAGGAAATGTGGTGTCAATTCATCTAAGAGGAACAGTAAGGACAGCCTATCAGTGTTTTTCACTGCAGCTTCCATCTCCCAAAATCTGAAACTAAAATATACATTTTCATTGTAAACAGCACTGGAGTACAGGGAACTGGAATTTTCAATTGGTATGTACACTAAGCAGCCATTTCATTCAAAAGCTATCATTGAAAGTCTTTTATATATATGGTAAACGTAGAATAATTTCTGAGCCAGAATGTAGTAAATACAACCACCAGAGAAGATCTTTGAATCAATGTCTTAATTTTCAGTTCTTATCATGTAATTAATATTTAGCCTTTTATGAATAAAACCTTCAACATCTCCAAGAAATGGTATGAAGTTTATGGCAGCTGCCCCCGCCTCTCTCTCTCTCCTGGTATAGTATAGTTCCTCTTCCAAAGCAGGAAACACATAGAGAGCACACTGGGCTTAACATATGATAATTTGTCTCTTGATAATAAACCCAGATGATTGTAGAGGAAGAGGTGACTTCAGTTGGTTATCAGCTCTCCCAGTGGAGAGGCCTCACATTTTTATTTCCTTATTTTGTCACATCTAGCTGAAATTCTTTTGAATGACTTTACCTAAAGGTCACTTACCTTTTCCATCCAATTTAACTTTATCTACAAAATTTTGTGGCTTTGGGTTTGGATTAGTGATAGTCAAAGATAACGGTAATGGCACAAGCATCCCCATCTCGAAGGTCAGAAAACTACAACCTGCGAACCAGCAAGGATTTACTGTGTGCTAGCCCAAGAAGACTCATCAATAAGAAAAGGCCTTCTAGCTATTAACCTCTACAGTTAATTTTTAATAGATCAGACCAGGGAAAAATGTAAAGTCATTTTTAATACTACATAGGATCCTAGATGCAAGATTTGTCAGTTATGAGGAAGAGATAAGAAAATGAAAATAATAGATACGTTCATAGGGAGGTTTGTTTGTATTGGGGGAGTGGATACAAGTCAAGGGAAATACCCAGAAGCCAACATGGGTAGTGGCATTAGAAGACATTAGAACTCTATTTTTAAAAATAGATTTTTTTTTTTATGTTTTTCTCTCTTTTTAGAAAAGAAAGGCATTTCCCATTTGTAGCCTTGCCTGAGAGGCACAGTATCACATCCTCACTCTTAGGAGACTCCATGCTCCCAGGGACTCCCCCAGAAAAATAATCTTTTCCTCTTCTAGTCTTTTATAGCCCCTATGGCTTTGGTTTTTAACTCCCATCAGCTACCATGGCTATTTTCCTTCTCCCTTTAGTATTCATGTTTTATTTTGTTTAGTGTTTGCTGTAAATACACTTGTCATTGTCATCTGAGTAACCTGAGTAATCGGAGTAAAGGCCTTAAAGTTGTGAGAGAGTTAAAAAAAAAACCCAAAAACCCTTACAATAAACTCACATATACAAGGGCTTAGTATCGGGGCACAGGCATATCTATTTAGGGTCATGATTTGATATACTCTACTTACAGATTATATCATCACTCTAAAACATAATTTTTAATATTAAAACTTAATTTTTAATATTTCTAGTGAGGGAAGTATCCTAGTTTCTCTTAGTTGATAAGGTCTGTTTTCTAAATTCTTTTTTTTCTTTTTTTTTAATTAGATATTTTCTTTATTTACACTTCAAATGATATCTCCTCTCCTAGTTACCCCTCCAAAAAAATATCAAAAACAAAAACAAAAGCAAAAAACAAACACTGTTTCCTCCCCGTCTTGTGCTCACCAACCCGCCCTCTCCCACTTCCTGGCCCTGGCATTCCCCTACACTGGGGCATAAACCTTCACAGGACCAAGGGCCTCTCCTACCACTAGTGACCAACTAGGCCATCCTCTGCTATACATATGCAGCTGGAGCCATGAGTCCCACTATGGCATCAACTCTTTTGTTGATGGTTTAGTCACTGGGAGCTCTGAGGGTACTAATCAATTCATATTGTTCGTCCTAAGGGGCTGCAAACCCTTCAGATCCTTGGATCCTTTCTCTAGCTCCTTCAATGGGGACCCTGTGCTCAGTCCAATGGATGGTTGTGAGCCTCTACTTCTCTATTAGTCTGGTATTGTCAGAGCCTCTCAGGAGACAGCTACATCAGGCTCCTGTCAGCCAGCACTTGCTGACATCCACAATAGTGTTTGGGTTTGGTGATTGAGTATGGGAAGGATTCCCAGGCGGAGCAGTCTCTGAATTGTCCTTCCTTCAGTCTAAATTCTTAACCCTCAGAAAGACAAAAACCTTTGGGTACCCTCAGGGTTGGATGCTTCACTGAAAAATTTGGGAAAGATAAACAGGTAAACGCAAGTGGATACAATTTAAGTCCTCACCTACCATCCATTCAGGAGACTTTCTAATATAGCAGCATTGTTTTAACAGAGAATGGAAATGGGAAAATCATTAATGCGTATTATGCTGCTCATTTACAGATCAATAGTAAGTGTTGTGATATTATTACATCCACACCTTAAGGGCCATCACTGAGTATGTTAGGACAGAGTTAGAAAATGCATTCCACAGAACAAGCACTTCTTACCTACATCTCCAGTACTAAAAGGTGTGAGAATATCCATGTAAGATGTAAACCTATATTCTCAGCTGATTGAGTAGTCGGTGGACACAGACTAAGAGCAGCAGTTATATGAAAAAGACTGAACTGAACAATGCATCTTGGGACATAATCAGGATTCTTTTCTCTAAAAGTTATTTGGACTACTGAATAAACTATCTGATCAATGACAATTTTCAAAATAAACTGAACACACAAGCTGGATCAATATGTTAACGAGGCTAAAACCATCATAAAATAATCCTGTTCAGGATCTTATAAACATATATCTATTTTTTTTTAAGGAATAGGAAAAAAGAAGTGATTGGGAAGGGTTAGTTTTTGTTGACTAATCACTTGTGTTCAGACCAGAGGAGTTTCAGAAAATGGCCATGACTTCATGAAGGTTCAGCTGTTAGTGAATGTGTTTGTGTGTGTGTGTGTGTGTGTGTGTGTGTGTGTGTGTGTGTGTGTGTGTTGTGATTCATGATTTATGGTGCTTGTCTAGGCTTATCTGTTTGTATGAGTATCATGTGTGTTTGGGAGGGTATGTGGAGTCTGCGAATATGATACATGTGGTGTGTATATGTGTGTTTGGTGGGTGTGTAGAATGTGTGTAAGAGTATGTTATGTTAGTATGTGTGTGTCTGCATGTGTATACATGTGTGTTTGTGTGTGTGCATGTTTGTGTTAGTATGTGTACATTCATGGTTCATGGATACTTGTATGGGGAGTGTATGGATATGATTCTGTGTAGTGTGTGATGTATATGCATGTAGGTGTGCACTTGTACATGTATATACATGGATAGGTGCATGAGCATATCCATATGGAATCTAGAGGTCCACTTAGAACCTCATCCCTCAGGACACCAACCACCTTATCTTCTGAGAGCGTCTCTGATTAAGACCTGAAATTTGGAGGTTCAGCTATGGTTACTGGCTAGCAATCCCAGGAATCTGCTTGTCTCTGCTTCCCAGCACTCAGAGTGCCAGCATGCATCACCAAACTTGGTTTTTAGTATTTAAGCTGTCCAACCCCATCACAGGCCTTCTAGTGCAAGCAAACTACCAACTGATTTGTCTCCCCAGCCCTAATTATTTTTTTCTTCATGTGGTTTCTCACATACAGGAACTAGTAAGTTTTAAAAGACAAGAAATTAGAAATGAATATTTTGAATTCCACAAAAGGCACCCTTTTTCTAAATGTTAAGTGTCTGTGTGATCAGTAATGGAAGCAGAAACATCTATGTGCATAGCCTTTTTATTCATGTCACAGAAGCTCATGAATTGTTGACTAAGAATAATTCAGATCTTATGAATTGCTTTCAAAAAGGAGAGACTAATGTATTTCCAACAGTAATATCAGTAAGAAAAAATTATTTGGAAAAGCATAGTAAGTGAATTCCCATGAACACTGTGAGAAAAATACTAACAGGATAGAAGATAATGCATAGTATTATCTGATAGAACATAATACTCAGCCCAGGACACTGGATTGCTTTTCTGATCCTTAGCAATAGAATTTCAAATAGAATCAAAGTGCATGAAAAATAATAAACTCATGTTTTGTTATAATCATAGTTATATTTTGTTATCATTTTTCCTAATCCAACTGTAGTTATTCAGATAACTTTTTGCTTTCAGGTTTTTATACTTGGTCATGGTAATCAGTTTTTACAGAATAATATGACTAAAAATACAAATATATCTACATGAATTTTAGGGGAACACTTTAGCAATTTATAAAGTGCTTTTGTAAAGCAGTTTATAAAGATACATATGGAGTAGCTGTCAGCACTATAGCTAGAGTTTTAATCATACTTATTTAATTTTTTTCAATTCAGAATTTCTGGATAAAAAAATGCTTAAAATGCCACATGACTTTCATAGTTGTGCTTTTACTTTGTTTACTTTTGTTTTTGTTTTGGGTTTTGTTTTTGTTTTTCCTTAACTTTGTTCTTTTCATGAAGGTCTCATGCCATTCCTTTTCTCATTGATATAAATTAGAAATATATTTCATTTACCTGAATACATTTTTCAAAGCATTTAATAGATCAATGAAATATTTTAAAGCTGTTGATCTATGTGATGGATTATTTTAATAGTTTTTTAATAGATCTCAATACAGTAGTAGATTATTTTAGCAATCCTTACCATTTCAACACCTTAAAAATATCTGCTCTAAAACATTTTTTTTGCTTTTTTACCCAAACAAGAGAAGCATTACAACATTCATTCATTCCTAAGCATGCTTTAGTAACTGAAGCATTTTGAAACTGTAGTTAGTGGAAAGTTTGCACTTAACATCATATTGAAATATTTTCTGGAGAAAGTGTCATAAGCTTGCATTGTAATTCTATAGACCTGTTCATTCTGTGTTCAAGAAATCATGCCTTTACTTATTTATTCTTCTATTGTTTATGAGTGGCTTTGCCTATAGGAATGGCCTTAGTCCAGTGGGTTCTGGACTTGAAATTCTTAACATGAATTTGTTAAGCTTTGCTGCGAATTGTCTGGAAAATTTTCTAATGCTAAATTCCTACTTTTTTGTTTGTTTGTTTGTTTGTTTGTTTGTTTGTTTCTTCAAGACAGGGTTTCTCTGTGTAGCCCTGCCTGTCCTGGAATGAACTCTGCAGACCAGGATGGCCTTGAACTCAGAAATCTGCCTACCTCTGTCTCCCATGTGCTGGGATTAAAGGCGTGCACCACCACTGCCCGGCTAAGTTCCTACTTTTTATCTATTGTAAAGAACATAATAAAAATATCAGAACCTCAAAAACACATTGGAGCTGTACTACAAAGAGGGTGGATTCTGAAGTATAGGAAGACCCTCACTAATGGAAAGTAAGCAAACGTCCCAGAAATGCTACTGAGCTGATACCAGCAGCTAACAGCACACTTAGACTAACTTTTACATATCTCTCAACTCATAAACTCAACCTGGTGTTTACATCAATATATGCAATTCTGTACAGTTACTACTGATTTTTATATTTTTAATGACATCATCTTTGAGGAAAATTTTAATAGCTACAAAGTTACAGAGATAGAATAAGAAGAGGACCTCATTCTGTTCCTCTGGAGACTCTATAGGGAGTAATGGCCTGAATTCAGTTATTATGGTGTCTTAGATAACTACACATAGGGACGAAACTGTAGGTATTGAGCAATAAATTTCAAATTGACTTAAGCTTTTCATTCACTATATAACCTGGGAACAAGGTGTACATTCAGGACAATTTTAATATGCTTCCTAAAGTATAACATCCAGTTCTAGACTTGTAGATGTCTCTCAGCTTAGTGCCTAGTTCAGAGAGATCCTTGGCTTTACAGCAGTTCTTCAGAAGGATACTTGGTATATTATATGGATACTCATCTTGGGGTTTGGAAAAGAAACAGTTTTGTCAATATTTGTTTAGAAATATTTCTTTGGAGCAAATCCAATATGTGCTGTCAGGATATCACCAGTTTAATTCATACAAAGCTTTAACAACTCAATCCACTTTCAAACACCATTCACGAATCAGAAATGGCAGGTCTCATAAACATCATTTATGAATCAGCAACAACAGGTCAATCCAGAAGAAATCTCAAGGTTCTGCCAACTGGCCCAAATCTGTAGAAAAGGCAAGAAGCCACCAGAACACTACCAGAAGGTTTTAGATGTGTTTCTCTCTCTGAAGTCATGAGAAATGTTGACTAGCAAAGAATAGTATGGCACACTAATACCATCTAGCATCATCAGTGAAGAACATAATTTTTATATATACATATATACATATTATATATATTTGCATGTGTATGTATATAAATATAGATATAAATTTATTTCTACTGCTGTTTAGGTATCAAACAATAGACAGTGGGTAATGCATATAATTGAATACGTATATATTTATCTACAGATGAATAGAAAAAAGGGTAAATGAGTGGCTAGGAATAGACAGTAGACAGATAAATAAGAGGGGAAAAGCAGGGGAGAAGGTGGGAGAGGGAGGAGTGAAAAAGGGGGAGAGGTAGGGCATAATTGGGAAGGGAGGACAAAGAGGCAGGGAAAGGAGAGGAGAGGAATGGACAGAAAGAAAAGGAGGGGAAGAAAAAGAGGGAGAAGAAGACAAGATGAGAGGAGAGGAGATGAGAGGAGACAAGAGGAGAGGTATATGGCTTGGAAATAGCTATGTTCTGCTCCAAGCAAGACACACCTATTTGACTTCATGTAAGTAGAGTCTCTGCTATGTGGGTATTGTTCTCTGTGGATCAAAGTTCAGTGATAAAAGCTACAAAGTCCATTGTGTAGATGTACTACATTTTCTGTATCCATTCTGCTGTTGAGGGACATCTGGGTTGTTTCCACTTTCTGGCTATTATGAATAAGGCTGCTATGAACATAGTGGAACATGTATCCTTATTACATGTTGGAGCATCTTCTGGGTATATGCCCAGGAGGGATATAACTGGGTCCTCCAGTAGAACTATGTCCAATTTCTGGAGGAACCACAAAACTGATTTCCAGAGTGGTTATGCCAGCTTATAATCCCACCAGCAATGAAGGAGTGTTCCTCTTTCTCCACAACCTCTCCAGCATCTGCTGTCACCTGAGATTTTGATCTTAGCCATTCTGACTGGTGTGAGGTGGAATCTCAGAGTTGTTTTGATTTGCATTTCCCTGATGACTAAGGATGTTGAACATTTCTTTAGGTGCTTCTCAGCCATTCGGTGTTCATCAGCTGAGAATTCTTTGTTTAGCTCTGTACCCCATTTTTTAATAGGGTTATTTGGTTCTCTGGAGTCTAACTTTTTGAGTTCTTTGTATATATTAGATATTAGCCCTCTTTCAGGTATAGGATTAGTAAAGATCTTTTCCCAATCTGTTGGTTGCCGTGTTGTCCAATGGAGTACTACTCAGCTATTAAAAACAATGAATTTATGAAATTCTTAGGAAAATGGATGGATCTGGAGAATATCATCCTGATTGAGGTAACACAATCACAAAAGAACACACATGGTATACACTCACTGATAAGTGGTTATTAGCCCAGAAGATCGGAATACCCAAGATACAATCCACAAACCACAAGAAACTCAAGAAGAAGGAAGACCAAAGTCTGGACACTTTGTTCCTTCTTAAAAGGGAGTACAAAATACCTGAGGAAGGAGTTGCAGAGACAAACTATGGAGCAGAGATTGAAGGAAGGACAATCCAGAGACTGTTCCACCTGGGAATCCTTCATTCATCAAATCCAGACACTATTGTGGATGCCAGCAAGTGCTGGCTGGTAGGAGCCTGATATAGCTGTCTCCTGAGAGGCTCTGACAGTACTCCACTAATACAGAAGTAGAGGATCACAGCCATCCATTGGACTGAGCACAAGGTCACCAGTGAAGGAGTTAGAGAAAGGACCCAAGGAGCTGAAGGGTTTGTAGCCCCTTAGGACAAACAATATGAACTGACTAGTACCCTCAGAGCTCCCAGTGAGGAAAGCACCAACCAAGGAGTTCACATGGTGGGACTCATTGCTCCAGCTGCATCTGTATAGCAGAGGATGGCCTAATTGGTCATCAATCGGAGAAGTGGCCCTTGGTCCTGTGAAGGCTCTATGCCCCAGTGTAGGGGAATGCCAGGACCAGAAAGCAGGAGAGGGTGGGGTAGTGAGCAGAGGGAGGTGGAGGAGGGAGGGGGAGGGAACAGAGGGTTTTTTTTCTTTTTCCTTTTTCTTCTCTTTTCTTTTCTTTTCTTTTCTTTTTTTGAGGGGAAACCAGGAAAGGAGATATCATATGACATGTAAATAAAGAAAATATCTATAAATAAATAAATAAATAAATAAATAAATAAATAAATAAATGCTACAAACTCTCAGAGCTCAAATTAGTAATCGCACAAAACTCAGTGTCTTAGTCTCCAAGTCCCTGTATTGCCATTGAATCAACATATTCATCATTGCTACTTCAGTGAAGTTTTTGAAAACATTCCATTTGTTCTGAATTTCCATTCAATTAATTTCTCCTCCTTCCACCTGCTCTAGTAATTGGGCAGGGTGATAAGAAAAAATAAACGGTTTGAATATTTACTATGCATTATAAAATTCTCCAGCTGCATTTCTTGTTTTTCTTTAATTTCTGAGTGGCTTCCCTCCTAATATTCTCCAGTGTCAATGGAGCTAGAATAATCAGATCTGATTGTACAAAGCCAATGTCGTTTCACTGCCTACTGGCCAAAAACTAACTGCAGGGGTGGTGGGATGTTGTCCGGAGAGGAAGAACTTTGGAGGCTGCTCTCTGAAGCAAGTAGAGGAGGTAAGAGCACCTTTGACTGTGCTGGCAAATGTTACACCCATCCCTCTTCAGCAAACCTTGTTTGCTTGTAGCACTTAATAGCAAAGAGGTGGGATTCAAGATTATTTTTTACCTTAAACTATATTTGTACAAAGTAACCGACATAAATAAGCAACCATTCAAATGTTGCCTTCTCCAAAGAAATTATTAAAAGTATTCCAGATTTTAGAGGAGAGCTATTATGACCATTTCAATTAACATAATATAGTTATTTACATAATATAGTCAAAGCAAATGCATGTAGATAGCTTTCACAATTCTATACATTCACAATTGTATAGAAGAACCAGCATCTTATAAAATCACATTTAGAAAGACTAGCATGTATATGACTTTTAATTATTACACAGTCTAGGATCACCTGCAAAGGAAGTTGTAATGAGGAATTGTCTAGATTAGGTTGGAACTGTGCATTTCTATGGAGAAATATATTCACTGTGTTAGCTGAGGTGGAAAGACTTTCTCTGAAGGCAGGTAGCATCATTTTATGGGCTGGCTCTAAACTAAAGGAAAAGCAGAGAGGGGTGCTTGGCTAGCACACACACATATATTCACTGTTTTCTGTTCTGACATAGAGAGATGCATCTGAATGCTGCAAGCTTCTGTTATGATTTCCTATTACCATGGACTGTAACCAGGAACTGTGAACTGTCACGTAGAACAAACCCTTTCTCTCTGAAGTTGCTTTTGTTGGGATATTTTACTATAGCAACAGGAAATAAACTAGGACATTTCTTCCCGTACAATAAAGAACTTCCTTGGATCCTTATTTTTCAAAAGGAGAGAGGTTTTGGTGTTCTTGCTTTTTAAACTTCTATCATTTCAATTTTTAGAAAATAATTCATGGGGACATAATAGTGACATTTTGAAGAAATGCTCCTTGAAGAAATAAAGTGAATTATATTCTACTAAAGACTTTTGGTACTACAATTTTCCATTGGCTAATGTGCTGCAAAATGTCAATCTAAATCTTTAAATAAAAATAATGTTTTATGCAAAGTGTGAACGTTTCACAACATTGCAAGATTTTATAAATTTACAATCATTAAAACATCATATTCAAAACAGACACAAAAATTTAAGCACTTCATTTTATCCTTGATTGTATATATAAACATATTTGTCTATATATGTACATATATTTGTGTGTATGTATATATGTCTGTGTGTATAGTTGTATACATGCAAATGTATGCATGCATGTTTGGGTGAGTATTTGTGCTTGCAAGCATGTGCAAATGTGTGTTTGTATGTATATATGAGTGTTTACTTGTATGTCTATGTGTATATTGATGTATATATGTGTGTGTATATGTATGTGTCTCTGGGTGGATGTATGTGCGTGCTTTGCAGCAGTTTTGTGACTCTGCAGTATTTATGCAGCTTTCAAAATTTATGGGTTAAAAATTATGAGATGTTCCTTTAATCTATAGACCTTTCCTATTAATTAGTAACCCATGAAGAGTCATCAATAAGATGAACTAAGCATTGTGCAGGTAATAAGTGTGAGAGTGGAGTGAACTATAAGTCTATAAATCTGTTGAAATGATTCATGGAAGATTGAACAGATTTAGGAAAATAACACGTTTTAATGAAAATGTAGCAGGAGATTGATTAACAACACAATGTCACTAAAGGAGAGAGTCGGTCTATTTTAATTATGTTTACAGGAGTGAAGACCTGTTGACTTACACGGGTTTATCAACTCTTCAAGTATCAAATGAATGGCCAGCAGTGTAGATTCTGTCTGCAAAGGAAGTCTTAGTATCACCAAAGCACACAAACCAAAAAGCCAATGGATTGTGGGCATTTGAATGAAAATCACCCTCCTAGACTTCATGTGAATGTTTGGTCACCAGTGAATGGAACTATTTGGAAGGATTGCGAGGATTAGAACTATGGCCTTGTTGGAGTGTAGGAGTAGCCTTGTTAGAGGAAGTATTTCAAAAGCTTATGCTAGGACCAGTCTCTTTCAATTCAGGATGTAGCTGTCATTTATTTCTCCAACAACATGCCTTCCTATTGCCATGGTCAATGACAAGATCGAATGGACTAAGTCCCTGAAATGGCCATGGTGACTATTCACATCTGTAGAATACTGACAAAGACGTATATGACCTCTAAGAATAAACAAGAAATAAGAGACAAAATTAGAAACATACAATATTTCAAAGGTCAACCACGGTTGCAAAAGTAGATGTTTAGAAGTAGATGCTTGAGCATTTGACTGTTCCTAATTGTCATCACACTGATAAATTCTGAGTTTCTGTAGCTACCAATGCCCAGTGCAAAAAGAAACATCTTTCACTGGAGCTATCATCAGGAATAATCAATCAATACAAGCTAATTATTTAGAAGTTATTTTGATGGTCTCATCACCACTATTTAGCAAAACAGCAGAAGCTTCTCTAAGAGGATCTATGACTTTCACTGGTAAAATCAACATTTTTCTAAGATGTATTCATTTTTATTTTATGTGTGTGCGTGTGTTCTACTTGCATGTATTCCAGCACATGTGTGACCATAATAAATTGGTATACCAAATGACAATCCTTCCTGCAGAGTGGACATCTATATTCCCCGACTCGGCCACCTGCCTCCATCAGCAGGAAATACTCCAAAAAGAAGGGACAGGGAGTAGGAACTGTGGAGAAAGGAGAGAGAGAATTGAAGGGTTGGAGGAAGGTGAGACATGGTGTGGAACATGACTACTAGGAAATGACATCATTTTGCACTCTTCCTGAAAAACAAATTCATACAATATATTCTGATCACATTTTGCTCCTCACACAATCTTCCTAGACACTCCCAATCTTCCCCCCTACCCACCATCATGGTCTTTCTTTCTCTCATTCTCTATAAAAAGCAGCAAATAAACAAACTAAACACACACAAACCAAGTACAAAAAATTTAAAACAAACAACAAACAAAAAACCCAAAATTCTCTCTCTCTCTCTCTCTCTCTCTCTCTCTCTCTCTCTCTCTCTCTCTCTCTCTCTCCCTCTCTCTCTCTTTCTCTCACACACATGCACACACACACACACACACACACACACACACACACACACACACACAAAGAAACCCCATTAATAGAAACAACTTTTGAAATCAAGGCAACTAAATGTATCTGTATCTGTACAAGGATGGTAATCCAGTAGCATTTGTCATGGAGTAAGGAAGGTTCTCAAGCCCCAACTACTCTTTGAGGATTTACAGGGACCTAATAGAAGCTAGGGGAGAGACAGACAATGCTAAGGTGCCCTGGTTCCTGATAACCTCTCTCCCATGCTCCTGTAAGCAGTCCTCACGTGACTCACGTGATAAAAGAAATAGACATTATAGCTGTCTGGGACGAGTTGGGAAATAACAGGGATCAGTAGGAGTCTAAAGGGGATAAAAGAGGGTAATCATAGGAGTGAATAAGATCAAGTATATTAAGTATATGAATGAAAATGTCACAATGAAACTCATCATTTCTAATTAATATGTAATAAAAATGATTTGAAATGAAAAGCTGAAAGGGTTTACAATTTAGGAACACACTGAGAAACTGTTTATATTTTTAAATTTCCATAAAATTAATTTAATTACAAACATGGTAAAACTTTACCTTGTTAAATTCAACAACTCAAACAATATTTGGTGAGTTAGGTATTAATCACAATTTTCTTCAGAATAATAAGGAAGCTGAATGACCTCATTTTTAAATATTCAATTTTAACAAGAGGCAATACACATTTTAAATATGAACTCATCCATATATACATATATATTATATATGTATATATAATATCATATGAATCTTTGATCTCTTGACTGGACATAAGCATATAACACACATGGGTGAGCTAATTAATAAATTCATTAGTATTTTTTATTAGCCTCTTGGAAGTGATCATTTTAGTACTAACATACCTTTGGGTATATACATGAATGTATGCACATATGTTTGTGTGTGAGAGAGCATGGGTGCTTCAGTGTTGAGAGTAAGTACACAATTGTATGAATGTTCCAGTCCATGTGTAAGCCTGCATTTTTGTATGTACGTGTGAACCTGTCAATGCTTGTACATATGTGAACAGTGGTTGTGTGAATACATGTGCAAGTGTGTTCGCATAGGTGTGTGCATCTTGTTTTTTCCTTAGGCTAATTAGATTCCAGCATAATTGTAACTCATGAGTTTTTACAGCCTCGAATCTTTTATTTCTGTAGCTCCAAACCTGAGCATCTTGGATGTTATACTCGTTCCATAACTCATGTGAACATGAATCTGCTGAATGAACATGAATCCAGTCCTCACACATCTCCCTGAATAAATATCAGTATTTGTATCTACACTGTAGTCTATTCCCTTTGATCCATCAGACAAAAAAATCAGATGCTCAACACAGATCATCAATATTTAGTATTTGAAAAATCAGAATATGTAATTATCCTTAATTACTTTTAAAACAAAACTTCTCATATAGGTTTGAAGTAACTATTGAGCTGTGGTGGTGATGGTGTGATTGGGGCTCATGGAGTTCATCTGTCCCTAACTATGGATGACAGTAAGGGGTGCCAGAGCCTGTGCATCTGTGGATATGGTAAGCCAAGCGAAAGAGGAATAGAGAATGCATATGGATGCACAAAATAGAATCAGACAGGGATGAGAAAGTGCAATCCATGCTGCTGTAGTCTGAACAGAACAGAGTCTGAACAGACAGTGAAATAAAACAAGTGGGCTATAACAAACATAATAATTGGTCCTCAGAAGGAATAAGCAAACTGAATGCTGTGAACTAGGTAAGATGCTACATAAATGATAGATTTTTCTCTTTAACTCTCCTTTAATATGGAAAAGTTCTGTACCACTAAGTTCATGTCACACACAAGAAAATTGAAAAATTGTATTTACTGACTCATACAAAATAAGAAGCCAAGACGTAATAGATTCAGCATTTAAATTTTCACCTGACCAACAAATAATTATTTTTCTCTTTTTATGATGTTGTCTTAACAAATACATAAATTACTTTAAAAGAGAATACAATTTTTGACCTGAGAAAAAGGATTCTGAGTTTTAGGAAAATAAAGTAAGTATAATACAGTGAGAAAATAGCAGTTCCTATTTAAATAGTACTGTTGTCATGATAACAGAATAATCTGAGAAGTGATCCTCAAACTCTGAATCCAGAAAGAATATATGAGAAAATCAAGTGTTTCAGAGGCACAATTAAATTTTTCTGTCAACTTTTTAAAACATTATTATAAAATCTCTTTGACTTTTCCTTTCCTTTTTCTGGGAAACAGGGATGATGTTGCATCCTTCGCAAGTTTTATTGTCTTATGAATAAATGAGATGAGATGGGTAAAGTATATGGCATAGCTCATAAAGCATAGAGAAGATCTATCATCAGCTTTCTCTGTAACATTATAGAGACTATTACACAGATAGGGATGAGAAAGGTGACTGAATCGCAAGAGCTTCAAATTTTGAAGTCAAGTCTTTCTCCTGGCAGCAACTAAAGCTTCCATTCAAAGCTCACAGGGACTGAGCTATGAAATTCTGACCCTCATATTTAAATGCTGACATAATGTGACCTTGGGGAATGGCATCATGATGTAAGACCATTTAGAAGATGGTTAGATTGTTGAAAATAACTGGCTGCAGAAGAGTCTCAATGAGCCTTGAGAAATGGCTTATTGATTAAAAGCACTTGCAATATAAATGTAAGGACTTGAGTTTGAATCCCCAGAACATAAATAAAAACTGGATGTGTAGCATGTGTCTGCGTTTCCAGTGTTTCTAAGAGAAATATTCAGTTACTTATTAAGAGAATTCACATTATTTTCAAAGGCATATGAACATTCTCCAGAGCAGCCAATATACAACCATCTTCTAAGACACAGAACCAGCCATCAAAATTTTAAGATATATGAAATTATTATCCTTTTCTCCTTATAATTACCAATAATTGTAATTACTACCACTCATCAAAGATGCTTGTCTTTACAGTAAGTAGAGACCATCACAGAACACTACAACCAGACACAATGCATAGATGAAAAAATTGTGGTGAGCTCAGGCTCAAGGGACTCATTTATATTACAGTTCCTGCATTTATAGGCCAGGTAACAACTCAGAAGAGGTGGGGGAAAATCTGTAAGTGCCAGAATACCAGGAAGTTTGCTGTGAAGCAGTCTCCCTGAGGGCTACAGAAACAACAGAGCAATATCAATATTGACTGACTTGTTAAGCTAAAAGAGGGAAATTTAGCTAGGTCCTGCTCCTAGACAAAAATTATAGGCAGTGATTTACTGCTAGAAAAGGGAGAGGAGAATGCGGAGGAAGGGGAAGAGGGAGAGGAGGGGGAGGGGAAAGAGGAGGAGGGGGAGGGGGAGGGGAAGAGGAGGGGGAGGGAAAATGTGCCTCTCCAGAGGTAGGGGAGTCCTGAGGCTGGGAGTGGGTGCGGGTTTGGGAAGGAAGGATTGGAGAAGCCGGAAGGATCAAGGACACAAGGACATGGACCACAGAATCAACTAACCCAAACTCAAGTGGGCTCACAGAAATCAGTGAGCTTGCATGGGACAGACCTAGGACATCTACATATGTTCTGGTTATACAGCTCTGTGTTCTTGTGGGATCCCTTAGAGTGGAAGCAGAGGCTGTCTCTACTCTTCTGCCTGCTTTTGGGACCCTTTTGCTCCTCTGAGTTGCCTTGTTCAGTCTTGAACTGAGAATCTGTGCCTGGTCTTACTGTAGCTTGTTATGCCATATTAGATTGCTGTCACTGGAAGGCCTGCTCTTTTATGAAGGAAGGTGAAGGGCAGGAGTGTTTCCCAGGGAAAGGACAGGAGGGAAGTTAGGGGGAAGGGAGAGAAGAGAAATTGCAGTCAGGATGTAATACAGGAGAGAAGAATAAATAAAAAGGATAAAGTAATTAGCCTCCCCTAGGATGTGTGTGTGTGTTTGTGCATACATACATATATGCATACACATATGTATACACATGTATATCAACAGTGTTATGTAGACACACACCTATATACATATACATACACATCATATATATATATATATATGTATCCATATATCCACACACATATCAACATCTATATGTAAATAATATCATTGAAGAAAAAAAGCTATCAATTTGAAAGTGGGGGAATATAGTTCAAGAGAAGGTGACTAGAAGGAGCTAGGAGAAGGTCAAAGAGGAGAAAGTGATGTAATTCTATTTCAGATAAAAACATTTTTAAAAATTCTTTAGCTGGGCAGTGGTGGCACATACCTTTAATCCCAGCATTTGGGAGGCAGAGGTAGGCAGATTTCCGAGTTCAAGGCCAATCTGGTCTACAGAGTTCGTTCCAGAACAGCCGGGGATACAAAGAGAAACCCTGTCTTGAAAAACAAACAAACAAACAAACAAAAAACAAACAAACAAAATTCTCTAAAAACATATATCCTTAGTTTTAAAATATTTTCATGACACAGCACTAGATCTCACCATTTCTGAGAAGTATTCCCTAAGTCAGGCAAAGCCTGTTTTGATGTGTGATCTTCTTATTATTTCCCTTAATGCAAACAGACCCTGCCCAGCCTGGGCAAACATTTCTTCATGGTCAAAGAGCCTAAGAAATTGCCACTCTGGAGACTTTCTTGGAAGTGCATACTGATTTTGGAGGATGCCCAAAAGCCGATATCTCTGGGATGCACAAGAACATGCTGCATACATTTGTAATCTGTTTCACATCCTTTAGAGTACAAGTACACAAATTAGTGAAATATTACCAGTGCAGTCACTAGATAATCAAAGCCCAGAAAAGTCTGACCTAAAGTTTCCTAACCCAAAATCTGAGTTTCCTTACTAAGGAAAAATAGCTAATTGAGTATTGTGTAGCATTTTTACAGCTCCAGACTCTAAGGATTGTGGGAAGAGCACTGAGAGTTTAAAGTGAGATCTTGTGGTGAATTTTGTCTCATAGAAAAGAAAAGAATAAGAGAGAGAAAATGTCATTAGCTTACTTTTAAGACCTTATGTTTAATTTAAATATCTCATGCAATTAAAAGTATATTTTTATCACTCCTTGTCAAATATATAAAGTCTCAAAGTATTTCCTGACAATTTGTAATTATTCAGTTATTTGAAACTTTGTGGTCAACTGGATGGCCATCTGGGAAGATACCTACCAGTCAACAACAACAACAAAATTAACAAAACTGACGCAATAAAAACCACCAAACCTCCTGCCAATATCCACAACTATAATATCAATATATTCCATGAAGTGCCTTAAAACTTTCCATGTTTGGAAGTATTCCACAAGCCACTGCTTTCTTATACTTTCTTCGTATTACATAAATCATTCATTTTTAGGTTGGGATATCAATAAATTCAGCAAAGAGAGGAAAATGTGATGAACCTAGCAGCAGTTACTGTGCTGTGGGAAGATTGTAATTCAGAGAAAAAAAATGATGAGGACCAAGGCAGACTGGCAGGTACTAATGGTGGGCTCTCGAGTAATCAGCCACTGTTGTGATAACCAATGGAAGTCACCAAGCGTCCTTGAAATCATGGGAAAGACTGATGATGACACTCATATCTGAAAAGAAAAGACAAGCTTTATCTTCATAATCATTAAATAGTCAGCTTTGAATTTCAGTAGTTGGAAAGGAATGGAGAAGACTGTCACGTAATCAATTTGCAATCAACCTGAAAGAAGGCAAGACTATCCTGTGCAATTGGCTCTTTCCCTCAGCAAAGCACCAACTGAGCCAAGCCAGTTTAATTTCCTCCCCTAATGGAGTGACAGGACACTTTAGACAGGGAGAAACAACAGGTGCAATCCATCTGTACTTGAGAAAGATTGTTCACTCTGTGTCTCAGAAAACCCTTATCAAGGGGAATGAAGGTTAAATCTGGTTGGAAGGGAGGTCATTGTGGAGGGGATGGCAGAGACAGCAAAGAGCAAATGGCTTGGGAAGTGTGAAGAGTACATGGGTTACTGAAGATGCCATTCACAATTCATGGACTACAGTCCTGACATGTCCTGCTCCGGCAGACTTTAAGGAGTCTAACTTAAATTGAAGCTATGATGTGACGAGCCTGTCTCTTCAGTGCAAGAAGTGCTTGCTTGCCTAGCTCTAAAGTCTAAACTTCCACTTCCTGGCCATTTTCCTAATTTTCCAACAAATAGACTTGCAGCATTCAAAAGAACATTAGAGTTATAAAAGTCAACTGAGACTGTCTCAGTACTTAGATACTGATTATGGGAATAATAATGCCAACAAATTAATTTCATGAAGTCAAATTGTAACATGAGTTTGAAGAATAGTTATGTGCTAATGTTATCAAAAAGCATAATTTACAATGTGTGAAAATAAAATAACTTAAGACATACCAATAAATAGAAAATAATAAAACTATTTGATATGTAATACATAGTGATGAAAGTCCATAAAAGCATTTGAACACTTTTTATTTCATCTTAAAGGCCTTTGACTCATCTATCTCAATAGATTATAAATTAGAATTTTCAGATCTTGTTGAATTTTTTTGTTTTTAATTTGTGTGTGTGTGTGTGTGTGTGTGTGTGTGTGTGTGTGTGTTGAAGTGGGAAGATGGTTCTCCCTAGCATTAGAGTTACAGGCAATTTTAAGTTAGTTAACATGGGTGTGGAACCTATGTCCTCTGAAAGAAAATTATGTACTCTGAGTTACTGAGCCATCCTAACAACCCTAGGAATATTTTTATTGAGCATTTCAGGGATACCATTCAATACTTATATGAAAGAATTTTCTACAAATCTTCAAAAAGTTTAAGCTTACAATCAGAAGATTTCAGATGTCTAAGCCAGTCATTACAACTTAATGAATTAGGTTTTTATTTCTTATCATTAGGCTTTCTACTCATTTGTTTCAATAGACTTTAAATTAGAATTTTAAAGACTTTGTTGATTGTTGTATTCATGTGGGTGTTTAGAGGTTTCTCCCTAGAGTACCATGCTTGAACGTAATGCTGTAAACCATAATGAATGATGGCTCAGCCTGCAATGGCATTTGCTACTAAGCATGATGACCTGAGTTTGATTCTGGAGCCCATATTTGATATGTAAGACATATCAAAGGAGAGGACCTAGATCTCCCTGAATGTTGTCTGCCAACCTCTACATGAATGGAATATCACACACACACACACACACACACACACACACACACACACACTCACACACACACACACAAAGTAAATACATTTAATTTAAAAAAATTGAAAAGAGTTTACTGGAAGCAATAAATAGAATACTCTCAGGCTATAGAATATTCACCAAAGATGAGATGAAAAAGTAATTCATCAAAAGTAATTAAAGAAATGCAAATGAAATAAATCCATGGTAAATGTTTGTACTCACTAAATTAGTATTTTAAATTGTAACATACAGATATGACAAGGTTAAGAGGACTCTGAATTACTCATAAAATTTGATTGCAATCTAAGCTGGTATCATCCTTTTATAGAGATATATGACATGAGAACTATAGAGATATAGTTGTCTGAATATATCAATCTCTCCTTTGGGGGAATCATTGAAGAAGTGAAAGTGTGCTCTTCAATTTCTTTAAAGACCAGTAGTACCAGGAAAACTCTAAAGCATGCCTTGGAAAAAAAGGAGCAAATTAGTGAAATCTTGTGCGTGTAAAATCTATTTTACAACATACAATATAATATCATATGAATCTTTGATCTCTTGACTGGACATAAGCATAGAACACACATGGATGAACTAATTAATAAATTCATTAGTATTTTTTGTTAGCCTCTTGGAAGTGATCATTTTGGTACTAGCATACTTTTGTATGTTACATACACGCATGTATGCACATATGTTTGTGTGTGAGAGAGCATGGGTGCTTCAGTGTTGAGAGTAAGTACACATTTGTATCTTTAGAGACTGAAACTGAACAAGAGTCAAAGTTCAGATATAGTTGTGCATTGAAATAAACCTGAAAAGTAACACTGCTTGAATATCAGTAATCATCTCCAATGTACTACCGACAGACTTTTTTTCTGAAGATAAACTTGAGACAGGCTCCTTCAAGAACCCCTGTTAGTTCATCTCCATTGTCAGCTTCATATTTGGAGTTACCTAGTAGACTGAAGTACATCTCTAGGGTACGTCTGTGAGGTCTTGTCCAGAAGAGTAAGACAGAAAGGTTCAAATTCAGTGAACGTTGCACCATCCCACCAGCTGATAATCTAGTCCAACAATGGGTTCGCTACTTGCCTCAGTCCTTAAC
>JADRCD010213769.1:0-17480 GCA_019843815.1 Montemys delectorum
ACACACAGACACACACAGACACACACAGACACACACACACAGACACACACAGACACACACACACAGACACACACAGACACACACACACACAGACACACACACCCCAAAACAACAACAGACAATAAATAAGTAAAGAGAAATCCTTATCTCAAGCGGAGCTTCAGCTGATGCTAGAAAGGAAGTACAGTTCACTGAAATCCTCTGCTTAGAAAATGGAGTCCCCTGTGCCCAAGCGTGGCTCCTTCTGAGTCTAGATTTGCTGAAAGGGACACTCACTGGGACAAACCCCACTCTAGCAGCCTGCACACATGGCAGCAAGGCTGTACATTCACATGATGCCTGATCAGTATGGCCCCTCTACAGGTAGCTGTTACTATCTCTGTTGGAAGTGTGTGTCTGCTCAGAGTGTTCAATACCGCTCCATGGTTGCCTGGGTGGAGAGCAGTTGAACCTGAGTTCATAGCCACAAGGTCTCTGCTTTACATTTTAGTTCTACCCGAAAGGACTCTGGGGGAATCCTTGCAGCATGGAACCATAACAAGGAACAGAGGCCACCATCTGCCATTTGAGTAGCCATAGATCTTCAAAGACAGGTCAGCTCTCAACATTGGCCCTTTGTAAAGGTAGATTTTTGTACAAATGGTCAGATGTAAAAAATGATCTATTTTTAGACCTTTCCATAAAAGATTATTATTTATTATGTGTATGTGCATGAGTTCCCCCAGAGGTCAGCAGAAGGTGTCACATCTGTGGATCTGTAGTGTGGGAACTACTCCTCACTGCTGAACCAACTCCTCAGGCCTAATGCTTTGGTTTTATACCCAGGGCTTTGTAAGCAAATGTATCTCAGCAAACCAAGATGGGAGTGATTCTGGGGATCTGCTCTTCCCTGTCTCCCCAGCACTGAGGGTACACACATACATCACCACACCAGGCTAAGTGAGCCTTGCAAGGCTATGAACCCTTAACAACCCAGATCCCTCTCCAGCCCACACATGCTTAGCTTCCAAGGTCAGCTCTGCAGCTCCCAGAATTTCCCCAGAATGAGTTGCTTACCACGTCTGTGCCTCTGTTTCCTCCTTGTATAATAGGCAACAGAGAAGTACTCATTTTACAGGTCTTTGAAAGAGAGAATGTGAGTGTAGCACTTGGATGCCATACATTACACACATGGAATGTGTGATGTACAATGTGAGATGTAAACACATTAATTTTTTTTAAAAAATCAATTGACAGTTAAAATATGTAATAGTAGAATAATGATTAGTGAACTCAAACATCTTTTTGATAATGGTTATGATTCAAAAAGACAACCCATATTTTGGCACTGAATGCAATTGATCATGTTAAAATGAAATGAGGGATAGTAGAGTAAAGTTGTGATGGGACCCTTTCTTTACCCACCCCCAAACTGGGGCTTTTCCAAATGGAGTGAGGAATGTTCTAGAATACTGCACAAATCAAATCCCCAGCATTCGTAAGTGCAAAGTTTGGAGAAAGCAGATTAACATCGGCTCCAATGGAGAATGACTCTGCCCCACCGTTAACTTCTCTTCAGCTTGCTGTGAGCTAATGCGTAGTGTTAATGCCTGGCAAGTTCCAAAGAGGGGAAAACATAAGTATTTATCATTCGTATTATATATGATTGGGATTAAAGTTGACTTGCCCATTAAGCAATGCAGTAACAGGTTTCCTGACTTTTCATCAGAGAGAGATGATCCATATCCAAAAGACATTATATTTCAAAAGAACACTAATCAATGCTGAGAACACTTGTTATAAATTATTCATATCTGTTATAAACTTCTCCATCCCTTTAAAAATTAACAGAACACAAAAGTAGGCCCGTCTCACCTTGAGAAGTTGGACTTTGAGGGGCTGATTACCATAAGCACATAGAAAGGAAGCCAAGAGAGCTCGTGTATTATGGGGAAGAAATCAGGCAGCCTCACAGCTGATAAAACACAATCCTGGCTCCTTGTTACGTGTTCTCTCACCACACATTAATATTTCATGCCACCATTTCAAAATAAAGTCATAATGTGGGTCGTAAATCACAAAACTGCGGTAATAAACCACTTTGGTTTATATTATCTGTATAGGGTGATACTCAAGTCTTCCCACCATTAGCCTGGGTGATTGAGCCTTCTCTGTACCTCCCATGCTCTGCTCCTTCCATTCTAAGTGTCAGGAATATGGAAAACAGTGCAAAATCCATTCATCAGTGATAAAACGGGGCTATTTGTTCTCATAATTGATTTCATTTCAACCTGGACCTGTGAAAATGAGCACAGTAGAAAATGATGATCAACTTGACCTGGTGTTATCAAAGAACACGACTTCCTGCTGAATCCAGTGGGGGTGACATAAAACACTGAAGAAAGATCATACAGTGATCCAAAGGGAAGTCTCGAACTAATATGTATAAACGCATTCCGTACGCGCTAGCGGAGCTCGAACTAATCATGTATGCATATATTCTGTACACACTAGTGGAGGGCTTGCTCTTTTATGTTTTGAACATACATTGTGTCTATTTATTGCCCATGGGACTGTGTCATGGTCACACAAGGACCTTTCCAGACAAGTCTGTTCTGTCAGTTGGACAAGGTCTCTTCTCTAACCCATCCACCCTCCCATTTCTCAATTGAGAAGTTCTTACCTGTGTTCCTGATTGATGCCACAATATTGTATTAACCTGGTTCATTCTCTCTCCCTCTCCCTCTCCCCCCTCTCCCTTTAGTCTAATCTCTCTCTTCCTCTCTCCCTCTCTCCCCTCCCCTCTTCCTCTTTCCCTCTCTCCCCCTCCCCGCCTCTCTCTTTTGCTCCAGTGAAATCCGTTCTGCCCTCTGGCATAAGTGGTCTTGCATTGTTAGTGGTCATGCCTGCTGAGGCTGGGAAATGTATCTATATTCTAGATGTGAATAAAGGTCTCTGAGCTGAGGCATCCTGAACTCATAAAACCTGGACCACTGCCAACGGAACAAATTGACTAAGACATAAACACATGCATATATGAGGCCTATAAATATTTGAGGGTGCTGTTGCTTGTGGTTTTTTTTTTTTGTGCTTAATCACACTTCATTATCTTCAGGACAAGGGCCCTGTTGGTGAATCTGGAGTTCAGGTGGTCCATGAGACCTGGCCCCGACTCACAAAGGATAAGTGAGGTTAGCATCTAATGCCCTGAAGGCGTGCTACGTGGTTCTCTCAGTCCCACCTTGGTTCACTGAGTGTAAAAGCAAATAGCTATGGTTACGGCACTGGGATATGGCTGGAAAGAGACTATGAAGAAAGTATACACAAGGATGCTGAGCAAGAGTAAAACCCTTTGTGTATGAAACTATATTGGTTATCACATGTTAAAAAATTTCTTGGTCTTTGGAAAAGTTCATCAACTCAGAGTTAAACACTGAAATCCATGCATGGCCACATGAGTTATGTATTCAAGAGCAACAAAGCTGGAATTTCAAACACCTGTTAAGCTTGTGTGATATCTGAAAAGTGTTGAAAGCTCATGCCTCTCATGTAAAACAGTGTAGCATTTGCAAATAACCTACACACGTCATTTCCTTACATCGTTACATTAAACTATCACTAGAGGAATTATAAAATCCAATATGACGTCGGCACTACCTAAAGAGTTGTTATTGTGTGTTGTTTAAAGCACAAAGACAATAAAGAATTTCTTGCATTCACACACACTTTTCCCCGGAATATTTTTGACCCCTAGTCGGCTGAGTCTGTGGTGTAGATACCATGAAGAGGACTCAGGGTCTGGTGTTTGGGATACATATTTAAGAAATGTGCCTATCTGGTATCTTATGAAGTATAAGAGAGATTAGACTAAGGGGAGGTAAATCCTAACTGAGCGTGCCTCAGGGCAGAGCAGGGAAGGGTTAGTCCATGCAGCAGGCTCCAGCATACTCTACTTTGCTTTTATGGAGGGCAGAAGATTGCCGGAGAGAGGGTCACTGTGGTCAAGAAGAAAGCTGAGCTTTGACCTCACAGAGGAGTCTGGTCTTGATTTCAAGAAGGCATTTAAGACAACCATCCAACACTTTGGAGTACCTAAATGGATGGTGGAAAGAAGGCGAAAACCACAGGTAGCATTTGGTCAAAAAGAAAGTGGTGGGAGCGTGGGAGGTGAGCAAAGCGGGGCCGAAGAGTGCAGAAGCTGGCACAAGGGCACACGGCGCTCGAGGATTTGCAATATTTATAGCGATAAGGGACCCGTGAGAGGCGGAGGGTGACAGCGGAGGAAGGGTTGTGGCCAGAGAAGAAAGAGTCATGCGCAAAGGCTGGGGAGGCTGCCTCTGTTTGTCAAGGTAACACCATCCTTTCTTTGATTGGAGTGTTTCACGGTTGCAGTCAACTTCCGAAAATGGCTTCCCCTTTCCCATCCCATGTCCACTTAAAGGCCGCTTTCTTTGCGCCGCTGGAGTTTTCTGGCCTAGCTAGCTCTTTGAGAGACGCAAAGGAAACAGTAATTAAGTTCATTGTCCTCCAGCTGTCCCGCAGTGCAGGTTTTAGGTGGGATACTGAAGTTTGGAGAGGACCTGCCCATTCTCCCACATATCTCTGGTGACCATGACCCTTAGTGTTGGTGAATGCTGGCAGTTCCCTGAGAGGCCAGGCGGGATGGGGTTAGGCTGTGTTCTGGTGTCTCATCTCTCTGTCATCTAACATCCTGTGCGTCACTCCCTTCTTGGCTGTGCTGGAATGGCTGCCCACCCACTGACCTGCTGCAGGGATGCAACCATATGCAGTCCCTGACTATTACTTAATTTTGTAGTTTCACTTCTAAAATAAGGACAGATCCGCTTGTCATAACGTGGGCATGGAAACCTGACTTTTCTTTTAGACCAATAGAGAATTGGTTCCTGCAAGTTCTATTTTAGTGGAATGTTAGCAGTGGAAATTTGGGTTCTCATGGTTGCTACCCTTCTTGGCTTATGGTGGTTTACTCTCTAGAAACTGTGGTTTTCTTTCTTTCTCATTTTTGTAAACATAAATGAATCTGGTAATAACAAACACTGACAAAGTGTTTTTTTTTTTTAATTAGTCACACCCTCAGTAAAGAAGAGCTGTTTTTTTCCTTGAGTTTCAACATAGTTGAACTGAATTTTCAGTGTGCCTTTTAAGAGATGTTCCCTTTAATGGATGCTTTGAGGCGAGCTGATTACTGTGGGTTTAGCTAATGAAGAATTGAGAGTGTCATCAATAAATTCTCACATACCAGAGTGCAAATGCCTGTTGAATCTGGCTACTGAGAAATGCTAATTGTACTATTAGGCCGCTTTAATTTAAAGCTTGATCGCAAGTGTTTTTGCTTTATTTTGTTTGCCTTCCCAAGCTAACATAAGGAAAGGTTGTGATCAACGTCAAACTCAGAATGTTCACTTCTGTTCAGGTTCAGAACAACTAAGGTCACCTTGGAGATGATTTATGCTCTCCAAATTGTAAAACACACCACAATGACTTATTTATTACATCAGGTCCTGGATCTTAACAAAATTCTTTTAAAAATACAAACAAGGAGGTATTGATTCAATCAGCCAGGGCTGTGTGTTGACTCCACATACAAAAACCAGCCCTGCTTCTTGGAACGCCATTCGGTACAGCCCACCTCCGTTCCTCCTCATCTCCTCCTAACATTACCCCACTTAATCGCCATCTCATCGGCAGCAGGAAACAATTATTCTGAGTAAGCCCGTGGACTGCTCTGGTTTTTGCAGCCGATTATTTAAAAACAATATTTCCTTAAGATAACAATTTTGATAATGATGCAGGAAGGAAATATATTCGCAATTAAATGAGCGTGCTTTAGCACAACAAGCAATAAAAAGCTTAACACTGAGCCGCTGTGAGTTAAATACCGGAACAATGTTGGACAAACCCCACCGGCTTCTGCTGACACATTTATTTTTTCAGTAAATGAAGTCTGTTTAGGTTTAATGCATTTGTGGTTGACGATAGTTTAAAAGATCAATGTAAATTCGTTTTGAACTAGTAAATACGGCTTTAATGAAACTTCTAACAGCGTGCTCCCACACCTCAGGCTCCTTCGTCATCCCTAGGTGACACAGCAGGGTCTTATTGGAGGCCAATGACATGCCCAGAACATTATGAAGTGTTTGACAGATTTTATTTGATGTGTGTGTGTGATTTATGGGTTGGACACAAGGTTTCCATCATTGCCCAATCTTGGCTAAATGTGCTTATTAATATAAAAACATATACACCATGGATAAAATGTGTCTCAGAACTAGAATCATTACCCATTCCCACTCCACAGAATGAAGTAATGTGTGAGGCAGCACTTTGTAAACTGTAAAGCTGGGCAGAGAGGTTAGTTTTCATAATTATTGTGGTTACAGGAAACCCTGGTTTTATATATTATTATTCTGTTTTCCTTTAACACTTAATTCAAAGAGTAAATAGAGACAAGCCATTTCTCCTTAAGAGTCCTGCTGCAGTTTTAAATAGTTCAGAGAGTTTCGTGAAGGTTTCATTGTAAATCACACATGATGCTATTGATTTGTTTTCTATCTATATTCTGATATATATACACACATATGTGTATATATATGTGTGTGTATATATATACACATATGTGTGTGTATGTATGAAGCATACTGATATAACAAACACAATTCATTACATTAAACTATCCCTGCAGGAGTATTTTCCACTGGACCTTGGAATGGCAGACTGAACTGTAAAGCATTGCTTTATGGAGTGTGAAGATGCACCTGACCCTCACCAGGCCACTCCCTTTGTAGCATTCTTTGTAAATTTTCCTTTTCTGGTCTTTGAGGATAGTGGATTTGAAGAGGTTCTGTTGTTGCTCTTCCTGGTGCTTCAGAGAACAAGTGGATACCTTGTCTCTGGCTCAGGGACTAGAATACATCCATTTGTTACATAAGAGTCAAGGTGAAATGATCAAGGAAGAATATACTTGAGTCAGACCTTGAACTTGACCTTGGCGTGAGGCTGTTTGTGTGAAAGTTAGGGACAAAGTTCAAGCCTGGATGTGGATCAACAAACAAGCTCTATGGTTAAAAATGTCTAGTACATAAACAACCTATTTCTAGGTAGATAACAGACTTGAGTTTGCGTGTGGTAATGTGAATCTATGTCAACACCATCCTAAATAGTTATGTCATAGTTTTGAAATCTCACAAAATATAAAGGAAAATGTATAAAATGTGAATTTAAGAAGTTCAGCACACATCTTGTCATATGACTCATGCTGAGGACACACTTTCTCTTCTTCATTTAAGTATCTAATAAACACCAAAGAAGCTATTAGTGATTTGAGTGAGATTTAAATCAATAAAGAGAAAATGAAACAACAATTTCAATAAATAAAACAACTCATTACCCAGTTGCCAGGCTTTGGGTTGGCCAGGCAGCCTCGCCTGGTGAGATGCTAGGACCGAAAGAAAAATGATCAGAAAAGTACTTATTTTCATAGGCAAGTCAGACATAAAAATTGTTTTAATTGTAGAACTTAGGTGGTCTTGCAGTGTGAACAACCATTACTGGAAAAATAAAACACAGTGGAATTTGCTTTTAAACCAAGAGAGTACAAATAACACAGAAAAAAAATAACTATAGAAAAATGCACAAGGAATAAACTCAACTTTAGTGTAGGAGGTCCTGCATCAAGGAGAGCCTGACTGTTGTGCCTAACGCTGCATTTAGAGCAGTGGTTCTCTATCTGTGGGTCATGAGCCTTGGGTGTGTCATATCAGATATTTACATTACGACTCATACCATTTGCAAAACTAGTTACGATGTAGCAAAAAAATAATTTTATGGTTGCTGTTACCACAGCATGAAGGACTGTATTAAAGGGGTTGCAGCCTTAGGAATGTTGAGATCACTGATTCAGAGGTTCAGTCCATTATCATCAAGGTGGGAACATGGCAGCATCCAGGCAGGCACGGTGCAGGAGGAGCTGAGAGATCTACATCTTCATCTGAAGGCTGCTAGCAGAATACTGGCTTCCAGGCAGTTAGGACAAGGATCTTAAAGCCCACATCCACAGCGTCAAACCTACTCCAACAAGGCCACACCTCCTAATAGTGCCACTGCCTGGGCCAAGCATATACAAACACAATAACAAATACCCTTCTAGAAAGTTCTGCAGTAAAATCCACAGCATTCCAGAGCTCCCGGGACAGCTCCCATTCCCTCTTCATCTCCTGAGCAGTTAATAGTGTTGTAATTATAAAGCAGTATGCTTTAATTACCTTTCTTTATCTTACATCCTACTCCAAACATTGTTGGCACCCATTGCTATCTTCATTTCCAGATAATGTAATGGAGGCCAAGAGAGGTCACATTTGATGTCACAGTCAATGGAATTAAACTCAGTATCTGTTACAACTGCTGCCCATTTAAAAGAAAAGAAACTAGAGGCTAGAGAGATAGCCTAGCAGTGAAGAGCTTTAGCTGTTCCTGCAAAGGACCCAGGGTTGATTCCCAGCACCTATATGGCAGCTCACAGCTGTCTGTAACTCAAGTTCTAGGAGATCTGATGTTCTCTTCTAGGCTCTTTGGGCACTAATATGCAAGTGGTATACGGCTATGCATGGGAGCCAAATACTCATGCACACAAAATTCACAAATAAAAACTCTGTATGACTTTAAATTTATTATTGACAATAAAAATGACAGCTTTTTTTCTTCTCTCTTTTCCATATAATTACTGTTTTCTGAGTGAATTAATATGCAAGGCAATATCTCATAGGGACATTAGGAAGCAGAGTGAGAAACACTCATTAGCTCAGACCTGTCTCTTCTTATGAACCTACAATAACTCTGTTAGCTTTCAGGAAGTTGTCCTCTTCCTTTCCCGATGTCTTTTACCTTCCTCTCTGTGTGTCAGAGCCAACATTATCACGTCTATTGATATATACTTTTAATTTAAAGATTATCAAAACACATTTTAAGGGGTGGAAGTTCAACTCTTTCCTTAGGATAAGTGAAATATGTCAGTGTTTCCCAAAAGCAGAGATTAACCACCATTGATGTAGACAGAAACTTAGTTATTTCCAAACTGGATTTCCAGTCTTCCCTCCAAACTTCTATCTCTTGAAGATTTTAATAGGAAAAGTTATATAATTATAATTCTAACCAGTAAAAACTACAATAACCTCTGGGATTGTAAATAGCTTTGTGAGCACATATCTAATGTTTGATTTTTATTTTATTTTATGGTTGAGACAGGTTTCCCTATACAACCCAGGGTAGCCTTGAACTTGAGATTCTCCTATCTGAGCTTCCAAGTGTTGGTATGCATGTCACACCTCAACGACCCCTCAGCTGTCCCTGAGATGTTTCCCTTAGGTCCTCCTACAAGGTGAACCTGCACTTTGGGTGGGGTGGGCAAAGTAGAGGGCCTGTTGGCCGCCTCTGGTTGGCTCCCTTGATGGCCATTTTTGATGATAACGTCGCTCTCTCTCCAGGCAGTAGTTGTTCCTGCAGTATGTCGGATTCTCTCCAGACATTTCTGTCATTTCCCCACTTAGATTTGCTGTGGTAACTTTAGCTCTTCTCTAAGCTGTCCTCTCTCTGAGACCTACTTTCCTAGTCTATTTGAAGTCTACACCCTCCGTTATTTGTGGTGCCCCACCCCAGCCCTTCCTGTACATCCCTGCTGGCATGTAGCCCAAGCTCTGTAAATGACATGCTGCAAGGACAAAGCCAGCATTTACTTGCCTCAACATCTGCCTCTCTGCCGACGTGGGTTTGGCAAGGTGGGCTTCATAAGTGACCAGATTATTTCGGGATGCCTGATGTATGATAGACAGCTGTACAGTGGCCAGAGGAGTGGGTGGGAGAAAAAGAAAATTGTATCAATAGATCCATTCCGTATTCACTTGAGGAAAGGTCTGAGTGGAGTGACAGACACAAACAGGATTCAGAACCAGGACTGCACAGCACAGTGGCTCCGTGTGCGGGCACAGAGGCTCTGCGCGCAGTCATGGTAGCTCCGCATAGTGTTGCCACGAATGCTGTCTTTGACTAGCAGATGTGCATCCTTTAAATTCTCGAAGCTAGCTCATAGTGACTGAATGTGTTTTAATAAAGGAAAACAGATGTTCATGTCCCTGTTATCAATCAAGATGAGCTAAGTACAGCCATAGCTTTACAGAGTATAAAGCTCAATGTGTTTTTCTCTCTGAATTACAGCCCATGCCTGCTTTTCTTTTCTTTTCTTTTCTTTTCTTTTTTTTCGATTTATAAATAACAAAATGGCAGACACAGGGCTGTTAATAGTTTTTTTCTTTAATTACTCAAGGACTACTGCTACTGATTTAATATCATTTAATCCAAAATGTTATTTTAGTCATTTTAGGGATTAGACATGCTGGAGCACTGTCTTGTATCCCCAGAGTAAGGAGCCTGAACTCAAGTACCCCAGTCTAAAGTTATGTAGACAGCAGAAAAAATGCAGTACTTAACCATGGCTTTTCCCATTTAATTCTTCAAATGTGGGGTATTTTCTGAAAAAATGCATTTGTCTAACTAGGAAACAAAATATGTAGCCTGTACCTCAAGTCACTGGTGGCTGGTTAGTCCTGAGTTGGTGACACATTCAGGTGTACCGAATGTTCCAAAGTAAAGGTGCGACCCTGCAGCTGTTAACACTAGCTTCAGTATTTATTCTTTGAGTTAAACCTTTGGCTCTGACAGAGGAGCAGTCCACAGGGCGAAGGGCAGAGAGGAAGGGCAATGACCCTCAAAGGGAGCATGACCATCTCAGACACCAGAGTCATCTCCAAATGTGTGAACTGCTGTGAGAAATGACCTCGTTTACTGATTTAGACAATGGACATATACAGTGAACATCAAGATGGCCGACACTTTTATCTCAAGGCTTGTCTAAGGGGGTCTGGGGCTGGCAATCCTGCTTTACAACAGGAAAGAGACAGAAAGTAGATTAGGGTGTGGCGATGTGCATATGGTTTTGCTTTTTAAAAGGTTGAGAGCTTTAGGTAGAATGGCTGATGAGTCACGTGGTAATCTGAATAATGAGTTATGGAGCCCCCATATCTGTACGTTCATAGATAGAGCTGCCTCTCAAGTCTCAAAAGACTACAGAATTTCAGAGGTTGGCTTTGCATCTGGCTAATCATTTTAAAGGAATATTTCTAAGATAATCACTTCCATCAATCGCAAATATGGACCTAGAGCCATTACATTTCTCTTTGTTAATGCTTATCAATCTAAAGCATAAGGAACACTGTGTGTGGCCATAGGGTTGCTGGTTAAAAACAGAAAGATGATACCAGGAAGCATGGGAGACATTTTGAGAGCCATCTTAAAAATCCTGTCCGCACTTCCAGGGATTGTAAACATAAGCAGGGATGAGGAAAGAGAGAGATGACATTCAGTTAGCGTCTAACAAGCTTTGGCAGATGGAGAATGAGGCCAATGTCAGGTCCCTGCTACCATAGCTGGCAAGCAGTGAAGCAGGAGGCAACAGTTGTCTCCAGTTCCATGAGCATCAGTCAGCAGCAGATCTTTGAGGAAATTACTTTGATCACTGGGATCACTTAATAAAGAACTACTCCTTCCATGGCTGCAAGGCTCATCTGCCTGCCTGCCTGCCTTAAGGACATCGTCTGTTTACAACACTTGAAACGCCTTGGGTTAGAAAACAAAATCATTCAGGGAAAAAAATGTAGATGAGGCTGGGGAGCTGGCATAGAGGATAAAGTGTTTGCCTTGATAACTGAGTTTCTGAGAACTGTGTTCACAGGCCTGTAGTCCCAGCAGTGAGGAAGTAGAGGCAAGAGGATCCGGGGGCTTCCTGGACAGTGCCCTAGCCTCCTTGGTTGATAGCACTTGAGGAATGATACATGCTCAAGGGTGTCTTCTGCCTATCCTACACACACACACACACACACACACACACACACACACACACACACACGCATATACACACACATATACACACACATATACACACACATACACACACATATACACACATACACACACATGCACATACACACATATACACACATATACACACATATACACACATATATACACACATACATATACACACACACATACACACACATATACACACATACACACTCACATGCACATACACACATATACACACATATACACACATATACACACATATATACACACACATACACACATATACACACATACATATACATATACACATACACACACATATACACACATGTACACACATACACATACATATACATACATACACATACACACATATACACACATATACATACACACATATACACACATATACACACACATATACATACACACATATACACACATACACACAGGGGGCAGGAGGAAGGGGAAGGGAAAGGAGAAGGAGGAGGAAGAAGGGGAGGGAGAGGGAGGGAGAGGGGAGGGGGATAGGGAGAAGGAGGATGAGGCAGAGAGACAGACACACAGAGATTAACTTGAACTTTTTGGTCAGCCCACTCTGTGCAGAGCTGTGGGTAAGTCAGGAGTGCAGTGGAGGACCTGCTCATTTCACTTGTGCTGAACAGCAGCAGGCCATGCTAGCTCTTTAGGTCCTTTCCTGAAGCATGGGAGCTTTCATGGGCACTAAGGGGACTGATTAACTTGCTGTGGCCTGCTGAGAAAACCCTTGTTTATATAGAACCAGCTTATTGCTAAGCAGAGTATAGATTAAGGTGTGCCCTGGGAAAGACATGGTCTCCTAATCGTGCTCTCTCAGAGTCTCCTCTCTCTAGTTGATGATATGAAACCAGGACCAGAGACAATCGCTCACCTCCCCACTTACTGGAAAAGGCCACAGATTTTATGAAGATTAGAAAATTTCCCCCATCCCATTTGTCTCTCCTGTCCTGTCCTGTGTCTCTGTGGTCTCTCCTTCCAGTGGGGAGAGAGAGTTCAGATGGTCCCCTCTTCCTGTAATAATCATGCATATGCCCAGCTGGGGTAGTTCCCCAGCCTCATGAATTTGCAGAGTGGCCTTGGAGAGGCTCCTACTTGTCTTGGGGACAATTGCCAAAGCTGCTCCAAGGAGAAGCATGCAGTGGAGGAGAAGGATGGCTTGCAGTACATCTGACAGGTCGTGCGCCCCCCACCCCCTCTTTGCTCTGCTTCTTATACAGAGTTCCCTGACCATTGGCCCATCCTCATGGGTGTGCCTCGTTTAGATCGACACACATCTTGGTCTCTGCATGGTTGCTGAGCTTAGCTCTCTCATGTTAGTAGTGGCTCTAATCTCTTCTCTCCTTTCTTGGTTTTCTAGGATCCAAGTGATTATTAGTGGGTAAAAGGCAGAGGGGAGAAGAAGACTCCAGGCACCACTGAGAGGACCAGGTTGGGACTGTGGCCTGGGGTGTGTCAGATGTGCAAGGATAGCCCCACCTCTACCCTCCTGACGCCTGGCTGCCTGCACGTGCGTACAGTGTGATTCCTCCAGCTGTGGCCTGGGACATGTCAGATGTGTAAGGATAGCCCCACCTCTACTCTCCTGACGCCTGGCTGCCTGCACGTGCGTACAGTGTGATTCCTCCAGGTGATGCTCTTCAGCTTAGGTGGAGTCCCTTCTTCAAGAAGGAGCCCCCCCCCCACCTCACCCAGGGTGACACACTTCTGCTGGGATCGATGCTGTGGGGCCTGCATTGGTGAGTAGTTAAGCAGCTAGTCTCAGCTTAGCTGACAATAATTATGGATTAGGGGCCAAGGGCAACAAGAATAAATGGAAACATCTAAATAAGCAAAGGAAAAAGGCAGAAAAGAAAGAAAGAAGAAAGAAAAAGAGCTGGAGCCTGGGAGAACACGAAAGTGTCTCTGAGCTGCTTGATACATTCTTGTCAGGGTCTTCACTGCGCATCTGAACTCCTCCCAGGATCCACGCTAGCCTGCTGGTCCTGCTGTTCTCCTAGATTTTTCTGTCACCAGTCTTCTCATGGTCATCCCATCCTCTTCACATTATCTTCCCTGTGCTCAGTGTTTCCCACTCTGCATCCAAGGAGCCTTTTGTCATGACAAACTAAGAATGACCAGAATCTAGTGTTCTACAGAAAATCAATCTAACATTTGTCTTTGTTATCACTAAAAATCCATGATTGACTATCACATGTGGGTCTCTATTCCTTCTGTGGTCTGAGGAGTGAGAGTAGCTCAGATGGCCATCATCCATCTGATCTTCAGTTGCCTGCTTGCCCCATTGTCTTCCAGATCTTTTTTCCTGTCACTGGCCACTATTAAAAGTAGAACCAAGAAATAATTACTACCCAGCAGCCTTGAGCTGGGATGGAGTGAATAATTTACCCACACCCAGAGCATGCGAGAACACATGCCAGTGGCTTCGTCAACATCTGAGACCGTCTTAGACGAGAAAGTGTATTCTACAGATGGGTTCACATATGTGCTGGTATTTTATTGTGTTTCATCTTATTTCAGTAGATTTTTGATGGAATTCCCTGAAATCTATGCATGAGTCAATGTGGGCTTGACTGAACCAGAATTAGATGCGGCTGGGAGAATGGTCTCTTTGAAAAGTCCTGATTGTGTCTTTGAATTGTTTGGTTTACTCTCCCCAAGTTCCTTTTGTTTTAATCTTACTCTACCCACTCCCTCTTTTTCTACTCTCCACTGGGAGCGAGTCTGTGCCCACAAAGCCCTCTGTGACATAGCCTTTCTACCCCTATCTTCTCTACGTAGAAAAAGGGGAGCATTTGGGGCTTTGAGGCGCGAGTCTTCTCAGAAGCCACTCAGGCCCTGTCCATGTGGGTGACAGTTGTCACTGAAGAACATGTATCACCAGGTGGGTTCAAATGACTTTAGAGAGAGTTAGATTTCACAGACATTGTTAGATTTGTTAGCCATGACTCTAGGGCATTGGGCCTTGAGGCAGCACATCTCATTATCACTCAAAAGAAAAAGGTAGAAGTCTTTTAAGAACCTAAAATCAAACTCTCAAACCTTTTAGTAAAATATGATTTTTTAAACAGAATATAAGTCAGATACATTGTTTCCACTCTTCATGGTGACTCTAAGACATTATTTATGAAGTGTCACCCGTATGTAACTAGTGAAGCTGTCACCGGGCCAGCAATGCTCTTTTTTTCTCCTGTCCCCTCTTTCTGAGCTGTCTCTATAGATCTCATGGACTGCAGCTTTGTCCCCTCTGTTTACGTGTATAACTCCACATTGACAAGGTCTGGTTCTCATCTAATAACTCTGCCCTGCAGGCACAGGGAAAGCTTAGGTCTACCATTTTCAGAGGCTAGGCAACAATAAATTTCACAGGGTTTTGTTGACATTAATTGGTTTGAGTTGGTATGAGCCATTCTAGCTCCTGGCTCATTTGTCTTCCACAATCTTTGAATTGGTCAGTTCTCAGGCCAGCCAGTCATGCGATCACATGATCCCGGGCTTAACAATATCTTAGAGTCATTGGTGACTCAATCACACTTTAGTTTATTGCTCAATAAAATAGTAAATAGCAATACGCTTAGAGAGTTAACCAGGTTGCTTTTCTCCAGGGAGAACATCAAGCTTTCTAGTGTGGAGAGAAGTGTGCTTGCAGAGCACTGAGTCCAGATGCCTTCCACCCTAACAAAAGGCTCTTTCCAGAGATGCTGCTACCAACACCTCAAGCCAGTTCTAAGAGCCAGCTTTAGAGTTGCAGAATCAAACACAGGGTGATGGTTGGTCCTACAAGGGAGAGAGATACACCTTCTAGCTCTTGTGTTACCGTCAAGCTAATAGAACAGGGGAAAGGGGGATGGAGAGGAGGTATGGGAGGAATGGGAGGTATGGAGGAGGTACTGTGGAACAGTAGGAGGGCAGTCAAGGCCAGCTGTCATGGATATTATTCTTACGTCATCACCATAAGAAAGCTTTCTTCCCAGATATCTCTTCGCTTTATTTTATCCTGTCAACATTCACTGCAGGCGACTGCCACATTTATGAAGGGACTGTGAACTGTCTTCGACACTTAATTTTTAAAAATCCAAATTTCTTTTAAAAATCCTGCAGAAGCCATGTGCTCCTTTACCCCACATCACGTCCTCCTGTTGCTTTCTGAGAGGTGCTGCTCATGCACTGTCCTTCACACCCTGTCCGTGCCTGTTTGGTGGCTGCTAGAGCTCAGCGGAGACTCTGGCCTCCCCCCCTCACTGCCCCCAGCAGAGAGCAAAGCCTTAACTTTCTGGCTTTGCTGTGCTGAGGGCCTGAGCCAACAGCCTGGATTTCATGAGCATTTTGCCTCCATGCTTAGACATGGGACCAGTTTGGATCTTATAGCAATTGTTCTGTTCGCTGCTGTAACCAAGAGACCCATAAAGAATGGCATAGGGGAGGAAGGAATACTCTGGCCCACAGTTCGAGGGTGCGGTCTGCCCTGGTTGGGGTGAGTCTGAAGTCAACCAGAAAGTACTGAAAAAGCACCTGCCATATTGACCGGCTCTCCTGACAGCAGAATGGGTGGCAGGATACTTGCTTGCTAAAGCGAAAGCAAGGGAGTATGTCATCATCTCTCCCTCTCTCCCCCTCACCCCACCTCTCCTACTTTTATAAAAATGTTATTTGAGTGATGTAATTACATGGATGTGGGAGATGGATGACAAGGTGGCAGGGGGTGATTGTGTGTTCAGGTGAGGAGATACCATAGTAAAATCTTCACAGTGGAGAAGTCAATGGCCACTTGTATCCAGGGACCCTTCCCAACAGGCAAGGGACACTGAGGAGAGGTATCAGGAGGCTTTTGAGCAGGAAAAACTAATACCCTAAAGTTTTTGCTTAAATTTTTGGTTTGGGCTTGCTTATTTTTAAAATGAAATCCCATGTATCTTTCAGGAGGGTGTCTGTCTTCATACCGGAAGCTACCTTGATATGCTCTGGGAAGCTAAGTCTATAGAGAGGCCTTGTGTTGGCTACACGCAGGAAAATCAGAGCCCAAAAGGAAAGAAATCAACCTTGATGATATCAGAGAAAAAGAAGAGGAGGAAAATAGGCCCCAAGAGGCTAGAAATGACCCAAGAGGCCACGGGCAGCCTGCCTCAGCATTGCAGACATATGGACAGCCACTCATGCGCATGTGCTTTCAACAAGCACATTCTGTGCTATAAAATATCTCAGCAAAGCTTTTTCAGAAGAAATACAAGTGCCAGGGCTGTAACTCAGCTGGTGAAGGGCTTGCCCAACATAGTAAAAGTCCTGGGTCCATCCCAAGCACCACGTAAACTGGTTTTGGTGGTATACACTTGTAATCTCAGCACTCAGGTTGTACAGGTAGGGGGGATGAGAAGTTCAAGGTCATCCTCAGCTATATAGCAAGTTCAAGACTAGCCTGGGAGATGTGAGGGCAACCTCCGTAAGCAAAGGATATAAAAGGAAACACACATCTGCCTAATGCTCAGTTAAGCTGGCTGTGTGAGCACAGTGTGATTCTCAGTTGCGCTGGCTGT
>JADRCD010213770.1:0-24479 GCA_019843815.1 Montemys delectorum
ACAGGAGGAAACAGCTTGTTAGTCTTTACGTATTCTCTGAGCTATGGTTGCCCAGACTCCCAAGGAAAGCTTTGCCATTCCCCTTGAGCCTGCCTGTTTCATCTGTGTAACGGCTTTGCCAATTTACCATAGGGCGGTGGGGCTCGGAGTTCTCCACTCACTCAGCGCTTCTCTGCTCCCAGAAGTCCAAAGGCTTCTAGCTGATTCTAGAGTGTGCCTCCCTTCTCCACCCAAGCAGCGCTGGGATTACAGCAGCCCGCAACTGCAAGCTTTGCATGTGGGTTCCAGAGATGGAACTGAGGTCAGATTCACATCGTCAGGATTTTACCTAACATAAAAATCACCTTTTAATGTGATTCTTCACCACACACCTAGTCAGACCTCTCTTGCTGCACTCCGTGTGTGACTCTTTCCTTAGGTTGCTTCAGGGAAAAACCATGGAGTGGCACAAAGCTGTTTCCAGCCACGTTGACCTTGTGTGTCCCTACAGTGGCGTGATCCTAGGAAAGAGTAGGGTCGAGTTTGTGAGATGGAAACCCGTGCCCTGAACCTTGCCCTTCCACAATCTCCATTCCGAATGGTCTCTCTCTTCAGCTAGATTGGAAAAGATCAAAGTTTAAATGAAGAATAAATTCTGGAGTAGACCAACGTGGTTCTTTCCCATGGGAGCTGGAGGATAGGGTTGGTGGTTTTAGCTATGGGCAAAGGTCAGCCTATCTCTTCTCTGGACACTTCCTATTAGACCTCCTCTATAGCCATTTTTCTGCACCCTAGTCTTTGCCTTCTTTGAACTGTACCCCATCCAAGCCTGAGATCCTTCTCCATCTTTGGGGTTCTGTAGAAGGAAGACCTCTGCCTCGAACCCCAGCTTTTCTCTGGTTTCACTGGTTTCACACGTAGCAGTTGCCTTCCCCAGACCCTGCAGGGCCAGGAAGGGACTCACTGATCCCTGCTGGCTTTTGTTCCCCCACACAGTTGGTCACAGAGCTAGCTGCTCTATATACTGCTTCACAGCCTTTTTGGTTTATCTCTATTCTGTTATCTGACAACTTTTTTTTTGGACTTCCGCTGGCTACTCCTCAATCTAAACCAAGCTTCCCATTACAACGTCCCTGTAAAAACAGCCTCCTCTGTGCTGGAATTGGGATTGATGATGGATTTCAGGCTAAAGGGAGCCGCAGAACGCATTTCATTCCAAACCTAATGCACAGATTTGCAAATTCTGAGCCAGAGAGACAAAATGAATGGTTGATTGATCTCTCCCATAAACTGGGTTTTTTGAGCCTCATACCACTTCCTGACCATCTTAGAATAAACATTCCCATTCATAAAATCATCCCCCCCTTTTAAAATTAATGCCATACAACATAGCAAGACCACTAATTCACATGTACTGGGGCAAGAGGGGTATGGATATGGTATCATTTATAAGAATTGTCATCTTTTTAGTTTTCCCGTCATTTGTGACTAAAACATCAAGTCCACAGGAGGAGGAATTTATAGTTAGTTAGCTTGGTTTCTTGCACTCTTCTTGGTTCACTAGGAATCCATCCTGGGAATGTTAATCACTGTGCCCTACACCTCACTGGTTTGCAGATATGTGAAGGGGCACATAGTCCTGTGTGTTGTAGACTCAGCGCTGGTTTGGTTCTTTGGCTAGCCTTTCCAACAGCTTGAGGCTTTCTTTCTCTTTCATGCTCATCAATTACTAGCTATTTTAATAATCAGTAATACCCTTCAGAAATGACTCTCCGTCTGGGAGCAGATGGGACCAATGGTACCCAGAGTGACCAGTTCTTCTCAATTTGCCTAGGATTAGCAGGCTTAGCGGCGAACACCAGCTATTCTGGGAACTCCCTTAGTCAAGAACCAAGACAAGCAGGGATACCTGGTTACCATGAGACACTTCGACCCATTTCCATTCACCCATCTCCTTCCAAGGCATGTTGAAATCAAGCATTAGAATGAAGATGTAGCTCAGTTGCTAGGAGATGCACGACTCCCTGGGTTTGATCGCTGGTACTGTATATACTGGCACATGTAATCCTAGCTCTCAGCAGGTAGAGACCAGAAGTTCAAGGTCATCCTTAGCTACATAGTTTCAGGCCAGACTCAGCACCTCAGCTATCTCTCTTTTCTTCAGTGATGCCTCTTGTGATAACTGCTCTGTGCCCACTGGCTGGTCAGAAAGGCTTTCTCCTGCAGCTCAGTAACTCCTGTCAGTACAGATAGGCAAGCTTCCAAGACACTCCAAGAACACATTCTGACTAAGCAAGTGGTGCTGCAGACACAGTTTCACTCTCTTAGGCAAAATAAGATCCCTGGCTAGTTAAAGTTCATTTTAAGCATTAGGAACTTCAAGAATAGCATCTTTGAAACTTGAATACATGCTCATATTTACAAAAAAGAAACAAAGAAAGAAAGAAAGAAAGAAAGAGAAAGAGAGAGAGAGAAAGAAAGAGAGAGAGCAAAAGAAAGAAAAGAAGAAAAATGAAAGGAAAAAAGAAAGAAATACATTATGACAAAAAAAATTTTAAATAATCTCTGTTCCCTGGACCAGCACTTTGTAACGAAAGTCAATTCAATCAGTGGAGAATCAGATACTGCACTTGTACAGGAAGGACGTATCTTGCAGGCAAGTTTGTGTCAGCTATAATTTTCCCCCTGGGAGCAAAAGAAATACCTGAATTTGGTGATTTGCCCAAGAACTCTGTCCTAACAAACTGTGTAAACTCAAGCAAATGATAGGCTCTGATCAGAAAAAGTGGATTGGACTAAAACCCACATCAGAAATCTCATAGGGTTATTAAAGCTAGAAGTTGAGCAAAAGCAAGCAGGTGTCTTGTGTTTCCATTTATTTGGCAATGTGCAGACAATGGGGTCCTGGAGATATAGGCTTCTGGCTGCCGCTGTGTATGTCTCAGTCGGGTGGAGCTTGGTGGAGACTACTTGCTTAGCTTGTGAGAGACAGAGATTCGGTTCCCAGTAGCAGTCCTGTAAAACAAACAAACAAATCCAATTAACCGAACCACCGTCTGTGGGTCTGGGAGCCAGTTGGAAGTAGCTGATGTGAGAAGAGACTCCACGAATATGCAGATTTAGATCTAGATAGAGCTGGGGAGACTTGTCTCATGAATTTGCAACTTTGTTGTTGCTGTTGTTTTCTCCCAAAGGAGACATCAGAGATCAGATAAAGGTTGTTTCAAAAGACAAATCGTTAGTTATGCTGTTCCTTGAAATGGAACTAAATAGACACTTATAAAGTGTAGAGCTGAGGTTTCTCTGCTGGGTTTGTTTTTTACTTAGGTGGAGTTACAGCTGGCAAAAGGAGCAAACACTGCTACCCAGCAGGGCTCGCTAAGGAAGCAGAACAGTGTTTCTGTAAGAGCAAGCTAGACAGGCAGGATTATAGAGGGAGAGGACCCACCTGGCTTTTAACAAAGATGCCATTATTGTTCTAGATGTTTGCCTTTTTAATTGGAAGCCTTAGCTGAGCATGGAGGCACACACCACTTGTAATTGGGGGGTAGGAGGGGCCAATCACGAGATTCATGAGTTCAAGGCCAGGCTCAACAACATAAAAAAGGACCAAGTCTGGACTAGGCTACATGAGATCCTGTCTCAAAAAAATATCCACCCCCCCCATTAAATTTAATAATAGGGAAACTAAGGCACATTGAGGGCAGCAAATGTTCTCAGGATGCACAATTATATTACTGACTACACTGTGCTGTGCTAGCCTATTTCAGTCTCGTAATAGGGCTATAAGACCTAATCGTACTTTTTTTTTTTTTTTTTTTTTGGTTTTTCAAGACAGGGTTTCTCTGTGTAGCCCTGTCTGTCCTGGAACTCACTCTGTAGACCAGGCTAGCCTCGAACTCAGAAATCCCCCTGCCTCTGCCTCCCAAGTGCTGGGATTAAAGGGATGCGCCACCATCACCTGGCCTAATCATATTTTTTAAATGCATATGTATGTGTGTTTTGCTTGCATATGTGCCTCTGTACCACATATGTGGTACCAGCAGAGGCCAGAAGAGGCCATTGAATCCCTTGATTCTGGAATTATAAGTAGTTGTGAATTGCCATGTGGGCACTGGGAATAGAACCTGGGTCCCTTGGAAGAGCAGTAAGTGCTCTCAACCACTGAGCCATTTCTCCAAGCCCATCCAACTGTATTTTTAATATCTCCATTTTATAGAGGAAGAAAAAAGAAAACCAAGGCATACACAGGCCTCAAGCATGGGTCTCTACCCTGACATGTCCAGGGCTAGCCAGACAAACAGCTCCACTCTTGAATCTTCCATCCCCCCCTTAGAAGCCAGGGTGTGCGTGTGCACATGCTTTTGTGCACACTGGCCCATTTGATCCCCGCCATGCACACGGTAGGCAGCCTTAGCTATCAGCATCCTACAGAGAAGGAACTTGAGGTTAAAAGCATCAGTTACTTGTCAAAACTTCCTCCATTCAGCACTGTGCGCTGTCAAACGGTCTTCCCTGTGGTTATGTAAGGATGATCAACAGCACTTCGTACCTTGGCGTGCCAGGGAAAGATGTTGGTGTTACAGTGGATGTCAGCAGCATTCAAGTGGCAATATACAGCCTAGGAGAGTGAAGTAAAAAGCAGAGGGCAAAGATCAGCCTGAGAGAGCCCATGCCCTTCCTCTGGCCTGGGTCTATATTGTCTACTGTTTTTTCTTCCATTTTTTTTTTCTTTTTCCTTTTTAAAGATTGATTGATTGATTGACTGATTGATTTATATGTAAGTATACTGTAGCTATCTTCAGACACACCAGACTAGGGCATTGGATCCTACTACAGATGGTTGTGAGCCACCATGTGGTTGCTGGGATCCGAACTCAGGACCTTCAGAAGAGCAGTCAGTGCTCTTAACCGCTGAGCCATCTCTCCAGCCCCCTTCTCCTCCATTTCTCATTTCTTCTTCTATTGTTATTTGTTTAATTGTTTTTAAGACAAAGTTTCTCTGTGTAGCCCTGGCTGTCCTGGAACTCAGAGATCTGCCTACCTCTGCCTCCTGACTGCTGGGACTAAAGGCATGCTCTGCCATGCCTGGCTTCAGGTTTTTTTCTTTAAGAAATTATAACTGTTTAAAATTTTATGTATATGATTGTTCCAATTACATATATATTTATATACCACATATGTACCTGCTGCCTGTGGAGGCCAGAAGAGGGCATTAGATGCCCTAGGACTCAGGTCACAGATAGGTGTGAGCTGTCGTTGGGTGCTAGGGATAGAACCTAGATCGTCTACGCGAACAGGCCGTGCGTGCTCTTAACCACTGAGCCATCCCTCCAGTCCTGGTTTGATTTTCAACCAGTTGAGAACAGCATCCAAAGAACAGACTACTTCGTGGCATGACAGCAAGAGAATGAATGAGCCAGGCGGTGGTGGCACATGCCTTTAATCCCAGCACTTACGAGGCAGAGGCAGGTGGATTTCTGAGTTTGAGGCCAGCCTGGTCTACAGAGTGAGTTCCAGGACAGCCAGAACTATACAGAGAAACCCTGTCTCAAAAAAAAAAAAAAAAAAAGAAAAGAAAAAAAAAAAGAAAAAAGAAAAAAGAGAGAGAGAAAGAGAGAAAGAGAATGAATGAATGAATGAATGAATGAGTTATTCACAAGCTTAAAACATTTACTCCCTGACCCTTTTAGAAAGGACATTGCTGACTGATACAGTATGATGGGCAGTATGATGGGCGTATTTACCTGGAATTTTTGAAGAAAATGTTTGATTACTATTGTGAGTTTTCTAGATAACATAAGCCTTTCTCTCTCTCTCTCTCTCTCTCTCTCTCTCTCTCTCTCTCTCTTCCCTCTCTCTCTTAAAAGATTTGTTTACTTTATTTATATGAGTACACTCTAGCTGTCTTCAGACACACCGGAAGAGGGCATCAGATCCCATTACAGATGGTTGTGAACCATCATGTGGTTTCTGGGAGTTGAACTCAGGACCTCTGGAAGAGCAGTCAGTGTCCTTAACCACTGAGCCATCTCTCCAGCCCAAGCCTTACTCTCTTAAGCACAAAATGACTAGTTAAAAAATACAGCAGGGCTGAGGAGGAGCTCAGTGATAGACTGTTTCCCTAGCGTGCCGCCATTCGTTGCTCAGCACTACACAAGAAAATTATTAGATATATTTAAAAAATTGTGGGGTTTTGTTGTTGTTGTTGTTGTTGGTGGTGGTGGTGGTGGTGGTGGTGTTAGAAAACAAGCTTAGCCGGGCGTTGGTTGTGCACGCCTTTAATCCCAGCACTTGAGAGGCAGAGGCAGATGGATTTCTGAGTTCGAGGCCAGCCTGGTCTACAGAGTGAGTTCCAGGACAGCCAAGGCTACACAGAGAAACCCTGTCTCGAAAAAACAAAACAAAACAAAACAAAAAAGAAAACAAGCTTAACTCACTTGATTTTTCTTCTCTAAGAATCTAGAGAGGTCCTGGGGAATATAGTTCAGTTGATAGAGTACTTGCCCAGGCAAAGTTGGCTCATGCCTGTAATCCTAGCCCTTAGAAGATATAGGCAAAAGGATCAAAAATAGAAACTCATCCTTGGCTACTTAGTTCAAGGACAACTTGGGATGCAGGAGACTCTGTCTTAGGAACAGAACTGCAGCAGCAACAAAAATGCATGTGGAGCCTAGGCCCTGGGCCCAGGGACTCTGATGGCCTTTCAGAAGATGAAGGTGGTCAGCGAATTCCTGATGGGGAGATTTGATGAACGCAGGATGGTCTTTCCAGTGGTCAGGGGTCAGTTGGCTACACGTCTTGGAGGTAGCCTCAGAAATGTTCTTGGGGAAGTCACCCAGGTGTCCGTACAGCCCTGTCGAAGTAGATGGGCCATTAAAACCAGCCATCAGCATCAGCTTCTTGGACACAGAAGACGATGGGGAGAAGCAGCCCAGTGGTCTGTCATCTGTCATAGGATGGGATGGGACTTAATGATCTTGTCATCTTTGCGGCCTGTCCGCATAGGACCAGTGGAGATCTTGGCCGAGGTAGAGTATTTAATACCCACCATGACCACTTTAGTTTCCAATAGTGACAAAGTCTTGAACCTAGTCTAATGGCTGGTATGAGTTTGCCTCCACTCCAGCTTCATCTTCAAACCTCACCCTTGAAGGGTGCCCACTGGAAAAAGCCAATAATATTAAGACTCCCTGAGGAGCGAGAAAAGACTGGTCTCCTCCAGGGACATGTTCTTTACATCCTTGGAACTAAGCATCCCAGCTTGGTGATGGGAATCCATTCCTTCTCTTCACCTTTGCCTTTATGATCCCTGTGGCTTGTCCCCAGGCTGCCTCCACAGTCCAAGGAAGTCACCATGGTCCCCTGAGGCCACTGCTGAAGCCTCTGTGACTTTTCAAGAGTAGGTCCCAGGAGCATCTGCTGTTGTTTTCTCAGGAAAGAAGAGAACTGCTTTTTCAAACAAAATGTGCAGAATCTTGTGTTTGTTTGTATTTCTATTTTAGCCTTTGCACTCTGACTCTTTTTAGAGGAACATCTAGTGTTGATCCAGACCTGCTGGCATTGAGCTTCATGGTTTCCAAGTCCCTTCCCAGATAGAAATTTCCCTGTCTTTGTAAAGACTTGAGGTGTTGGTCTTACAAAGTAGCAAGATGGGTATTGTAAGGAGACATGGAAGCCAGACACAAGTGTAATCTTAGGTCTCGGGAAGCTGAGTCAGGAAGATTGCTGAGTTTAAAGACAGTCTGGGCTATGCAGGTGAATTCAAAACCAGTGTTGGCTTACATAAACAGAGCTTAAATAAAAAGATGGTTCTGAGCTGTGCCTTGGTGGCTCTTTGGAATACAAATGGTCCAAAGTGAGTCTGAAATTGAACTTGTTTCATTCTTGGGCCTGTTGCTCATAATAGGTGCCTATCGGCCACTCTCACGGCCCTGCTCGGCTTTGAGAGTGTTTGTTGTGATGCTAGGTAAGAGTTAATCATAAGGCCCACTTCTAAAGAGACTACCACGGCCTGAGTTTTGACGCATAAGTAGAACATGGTAAAACTGCCATCTAGAGGACCAAGTACAGGTGTGTGTGTGTGTGTGTGTGTGTGTGGTGTGTGTGTGTGTGTGTGGTGTGTGTGTGTGTGTGTGCATGCATGTGTGAGTGTACGTGCATGTGTGTGTGTGTGTACTTTGATTTTAAAATCTATTAATCATCTGATAAAGTTTTGAAAGCGCCTGAGTCGCTCCAATACATGGCCCCTGGTTGCGTGTGGTGTCAGTGCTAGCGTGGCCGGTGAGCTGCTTGCTCTGTGGAAAAGGTAGTGAAGATTCTCCTCCTCCTCCCCCTCCGATGTCAACATACCTTGGCCGGGTGGTAGTCACATCTGCCAGCTCACTGCCTTGCCTTCCTGGCTGCACCAGCACTATGCTCTCTCACACCCCCGTACACGGGAGAGCACAGGCCTACCCGTAATTTCTGATTACTGTTTTGCTCGCTGGATAATTTCCCGCTTTCTTTCTGACTTTTCGAGTGGAAGAGTTAGCAGTTGCTGGACAGGTGAAACTGAAGCCTCCCGTACAGAACAGGATAGAGTGAACTTGAACAAGGTCAACTCAGGATTCAACCCGTGCCTGAGTAGATTCTGGCTGGAAAGCATGCTATGTAGTATGGTAACGGTAGGGCAGCCATGATCAAACACAATTAATTCTACCCTTCAAAGTAACCAACAGGGAGAGAGAGGGCTCCTAACAGAAAGGATGACTGTTGAGCAATGTAAGATGAGGTAACATGGAGATAGACAGAGTAACAATACTGTTATGCAAACTGAATAATAATGTGTTGTGCATATGCAAATATTACATCAACTAATAAATAAACATTTCCTTGTTTCTATAGCCGAGGACCACACCCAGAGTCCCAATCCTGTTCTGCCTTCCTTAACTAAAGTCCCTGTGAGATTAACGAGAAGTCCTTTTGGTCTCACCTCTCAGGCTATGATTGCTCAGTTCTTTGTTGGTGGGTAGACCCAACCATGGGCGAGGCTCGTTATCCTTCTGTGTCTCTGTGACCATAGAGGTTATCCTGAGCCACAGAGAGGCGGGACACAAAATGCTCACGTGAGGACAGTTTTTTTAGTAGTTATATCCAACTAGAGTAAACAGTGCAGAAATAATGTCCTTGTTGGAAGTTAATAGCTCCACTCCCCCAAGCATTTGCTAGAAGAAGAAGAGGAGAAGAAGAAAAAGAAGAAGAAGAAGAAGAAGAAGGAGGAGGAGGAGGAGGAGGAGGAGGAGGAGGAGGAGGAGGAGGAGGAGGAGGAGAAGAAGAAGAAAACCTGCTTGGTTACCATGGAGACCAGGCAAAACAAACCTCCTTAGGCTAGCCAATAAAAAAAACGATATCACAGATTCCTCTCAGTCCATCAGAGCTGGGCAGACATGCCAGGGCAAACTGCAGAAGTGAGAAGTGTTTGTTGAGGTATGATTTTGCTTTGGTGCGCAGGGCCGGGGGAGTTTACCATGGCTTTAAACCATAAATCATGTGGCAACACCCCAGCTTCCACTCTACCTACACCCCCAAATTCTTGAATTCACTTTGGCATCCGCCAGCATTCCCTGTGTAAGATCAGGTTGAGACAAAGGAAAGGAACAAAATTGGAACCTCTAACTTCCCCTTTGCCATTAGCCACAGCCTAGCCAAGGCTGTACTTTACATAAAGGAATGAAGCCGGCAGAATGGTTTATTCAGGTGTTCCCCTTATATAGCTGTGTGTGTGTGTGTGCATCTGCGTGTGTGTGTGTGTGTGTGTGTGTGTGTGTGTGTGTGTGTGTGTGTAGGTCAGTGATAAAGGAAGAAAAGGAATTTTGTTTAGTTGTTTTTGTGTGTGTGTTTGCTTGCTTGCTTGAGCCAAGCTTTCTCTATGTAGCCTCAACTGTCCTCCAACTTTCTATGTAACCCAGGTTGGCCTCAAACTCACAGGGATCTGCCTACCTCTGCCTCTGGAGTTCTGAGATGAAAGGTTTTCAACACCATACCGGGCTTGATTGTTTTTCTGAGAAAAGGATCTATCTCATTTATAGCCTGGGCTAGCCTAGAGCTTGGAATTTACAGTCTTCCTGTCTCAGCCTCTCAAGGGCTGTGATTATAGTTTTGCACTGCCACATCCTGTTAAGAGTAATGCATGAGTTCTGGCGAGTTCTGGGGATTCAATAGCCAATTAAAAGCTTTAAGGTAAATGTGTTCTTTTACATTATTAAGAACAGAAATCAAGTCAGTCAGTGGTGAAGAACACTTTCAGTCCCAGATTGGATTTACCATATTATAGTTAGTGCATATTTCTCTTCATATCCAGACTGAGTACCTTCTAGAAGACGGAAAGTCTTGTTCAGTTCCTTTACTCCCCTAACACAAGTCTTTAATCCCAGCACTAGGGAAACAGAGGCAGGTGGATCTCTGAGTTCAAAGCCAGCCTGGTCAACAGACTGAGTTACAGGACAGCTCAGACTACACAGAGAAACTCTGTTTGGAAAATAAAAAGAGCAGAAATCAAGTTATCCGTTCATTAGCAGGATCAGAAATGCAGGCTATTTTTCAAAAGAGGAGAAAGCGCAGCAAAAGCAGTACTTCCTGGATTCAGACTCAGCCAGTGGCCGGCTTCCTTCTAAGGAGTGAGCAGGAGCAATCTCATTTGATCGTTCAGACAACCTTGTGAAATGGTGCTGCAGCTAGGCCTTTTTTTAATCTGCCATCTCATAAAGGGAGGACCTGTTGATTTCAGAGGCAAAGAATTTCTCCCCAGCCCATGTTCGGAGTTTAGGAGTTAGAGAGAAGGCTGGCTTCCACATCTGAATGTGGGCACTGTGCACTGTTGAGTGGCCATGAGAAGACCATCGTAGATTTCCTCACCTGTAAATCAAAGAAAGTATGTCTGGTGGTCTCAGAGGCCCCTGTTTGTCAGCATTCCAGATCTATCTTGACTATTCTAAATCAATCTTGAGGGTAGCTACTAATGTACAATGAATGGCGAAGAGCGCAAAATGGGGCACGGAGGGAGCGACTTAGGCACCCAGCATTTTCTTGACTTGAGCAGATGCCAAAGTCTCTAGATGCATTCTGCCTAGAAACCTAGCTATGGGACCAGCCTTGGTTCCCCCCCAAAGCCCTCCGAATTCTCTGTGAGCTGTCTGGCCACGGAGTGCACAGGTAATCTAAGAGAATTCCAAGCCTTGTAACCAGACCTGCTCTTCCTGGTTTCCCTGAATCACAATGACTGATACTTCCAGGAATTTTACAACGGCCTAGAAACATTTGTCCTTTCTTCAGAATCCCGGAAGTGGGAGAGTTGAGTGTGTGGGAAAGGGACTAGAGAATCTCAGAAGTTTTATAAAAAGAACCACAAATTTGATGGCATCTTAATATTAAAGGAGACTCAGTAGCTAGGTGCTCGAATATTGCAAATAATACCGTGTTGACAGTTCTAGACATCTGAAGCTCTCTGTGTGAAACGGAAACCAATGGCTATCACATTTCGACATAGCATGCAAACAAAGGTGTGTTTACTCCCTTACAAGTCCTCAGCTCCGACCCTCTAGTTTGAGAAATCTCCTCTCCAGGTGTCCCACGGCTTGATTCTTAGTTCCCTCTTCTCACAGTCTCAGTAGGCACAACACATCCGAATGATTTAATCCAGCACACCTCACCGCAAAGTTGTTTTTTTTTTTCCTTTCTGCTGATTATCTATTCAGACGTGTTGTAATGCCCTTTCCCCGTATCTATGTCTCTGCCCAGGGGCGGAGATAAGACTGAAATGAAAAAATAAACAATGAGAAAGAAAGAAGAGAAACACTGAGGAGCTGTGGCGCTCTACCCTCCCACAAAGTGGGGCCAGAAAACAGATCCACCTCTTCTAGGAGAGGAGGAAAAAGAGCAGCTTAATCGGACGGAGGGAAGGTGGGTGGGGCTGACGCTTGAAGTAGTCGGTTCCAGGTCCCGTCCCTCTGTCCGAGAAAGCAGCCTGCTGGAGGCACCTCTAGCTTTTCATCTGCAAACGACGAGGTTTCCCCCAGCTGGGCGGGGCTGAGCTCCTGCCGGCAGGGATTCGCCTCCTAGGGGCTTCCAGCTTCAGTTGCGAACGCGCGATGGGAAAACTGCCCAACTCCAGCCGGTCCCGGAGGATGGGCCAGTCTCAGACGCACTGTAGACCCACGCCTTGAGAACTGGGGAGCGCGAGCCCGCATCCGTGCGGGAGAAGCCGGCGAGTCTGGAGGAGCCAGGTCCGCCTATCGCGCCTGGCCTTTCCGAACTGTGATCACTTCCCAGTCTCCGGTGATAATTCTTCCCACCTGGAACTGAAAATAATGAGCCTACGCAGGAAAGTTTTCGCTTTCGGTGCGCTCAGCGTGGTGATTTTTGTGGTTTTTTATCACAGCCAGCTAAGCCTGCCCAACCTCTACCAGCGGCTCAACAGCTCCAGCGAAAGGACGTCTGTCATCGCCTGTGATTACGGCTTGCAAAATCAAACGCTCTTCGTGACGGGGGACACATCACCACATCCTTTAGAAAGACTCTCCTGTCCTCAGTACCAGATCCAGAGCCACTATATTACCAGTCCCCTGTCGGAAGAAGAGGCTGCCTTTCCCCTGGCCTACAGCATGGTGATCCACAAAGACTTCAACACCTTTGAAAGGTTCTTCAGGGCCATCTACATGCCCCAGAATGTCTACTGTGTGCACGTGGATAGTAAGGCGACAGAGACCTTCAAAGAAGCGGTGCGGAAGTTAGTGAGCTGTTTCCCCAATGCCTTCCTGGCCTCTAAGGTGGAGCGGGTGGTCTATGGTGGCTTCTCCCGGCTCCAGGCTGATCTGAACTGCATGAAAGATCTGGTGGCCTCCAAGGTCCCCTGGAAATACGTCCTCAACACCTGCGGGCAGGACTTTCCTCTGAAAACCAACAAGGAAATAGTTGACTATCTGAAAAGATTTAAGGGGAAAAACATAACTCCCGGAGTGCTGCCTCCTGAGCATGCAGTTGTACGGACTAAATACGTACACCAAGAACGCAAAGGCAAAGGCGGATATTTTGTGCAAAAAACAGATAAGTTGAAGACTACACCTCCACACCAACTGACCATCTACTTTGGCACAGCCTACGTGGCCCTCACCCGGGACTTTGTCAACTTTATCCTGAATGACGAAAGGTCCGTCGATCTCTTAGAGTGGTCTAAAGATACCTATAGCCCTGATGAACATTTTTGGGTGACACTCAATAGGATTCCAGGTCAGTGCCAAATAGTCATTGACAATTCTTCTTTAAATTGCATACTTATTCTTTCTTTTTAGACTGCAAGTGTGTGTGGAGGTCAGGACAGCTTGTGGAAATCATTCTCTTCTTCCACCACATTGGTACCAGTGCTCGAAGGCATGGCAGGCTGGGTGGCAAGCGCATTTATCTGCCCATTCATTTCAATGGCCACGTTGCTCAGAACTCTTACTGGGTTCCGAGAACTGACTCATTTAAATTACTTGAAAAAAAAAGTTTAGGTCCTCGAAAATGATGAGTGTGCATGCTGTTACTGACAGTTTTGTGCTACCCCTGTGTGGTCTTATAAATATCCAAGAAGCAGTGACCTAAGGAATATCTCAGGAACTGGACAAGCGGCCAGGTTTTCAGCACTTCTGTGTAATTAATTAACACTGGTCATAGTCCTTGATAAGGATTGAAGCCCTCAAAGCTGGGAGATAGATTTAAAAAAATAGTCATTCTAGAACATATGGCGTTAGTTGCCGAGCAGATTTCATGCAACATTGTGGGTGGGGCTGTTTTCTGGCACCTCGGAAATCTCTTTGGATGTTCACAAAAGCAGCCTTCTGATTCACTCTGGTACTCATGTCTCAATTAATCTCTGTTGAACAAATCTAGCCCAGAGATTTTGTTGCCTAGAGGAGTGGGTAACGGAGTAGAGACAGACACGCAGGGAGTGCTTACAGCAGGAGACATAATAAAATCCTCAACTTTCAGGTTACAGTAATTTCTTACTTGCAATTCCTGTTTACAGACTTGGGGGAAGTCTTTTTGATGGTTTTTGGTGACATGGAAATGAGACCAGGGTATGCCGCTCACGGGCTGCAAGCGGACGGACGATAGTAACAAACTCCCCCTTTGATTCAAACCTGGGCTGCTTTTCAAAATCGCTTCCCATAAGTTGTGCGAGCTGCTGTGGGAATGTCCCCGTATGCTGGTTTCCAGTATTGCACCATGTGGCTTGCGGGGGTCAGTTCTAGGGAAGGATGGCCCTGTGCTTGCCATTCTGGAATAGCTGCTGGCTCTTTCTGAGTGGCAGCCTTGTTTTTGGCATGCTCTTGCGTGCTGTTGGAAGCTACCTTCGTATCGGAAAGTGGGCTCCAAGCAGTTAGACATATTTAGATCTCTGATAATCAGCAATTCCTCATAGCTGAACTAGAAGGGTGATCACAGAACTCGTCGGTGAGGCAGAAAGTGGACCAGCCTGGTGGCTGAGGACAGATACATAGGCTGTCCCATGAGAGTTTATTTCAGAGATGCCACAAAGACCACGAAAAGATTTCAGGTCACAAAAATTCCCAGCAGGAGGAGGAGGAGGAGTAAGCGACATTCATTATGATGCCTTAGTACTCTGTTCCACCCATTTCATTTTTTTAAAGAGCTGTATTGTGTGCCTGCCGATGATGTATGTATGGCAGCCCACATAGGGAGGTCAGAGGCCAGCTTTGTGGAGTTCCTTCCATGACCTGTGCTATCCAGGCCGCAAGCACCTGTACCTGCTGAACTCCATGCCAGTCCGGCCAATTTCTGTTTGGAACCCATGGAAATGTTCTGCACATGGCCTCTGGTGTTGTCTTCATTGTACAGTTTGTACCAGACGTCAGAGTTCACCTTCCGTGTCTCTGGGCACTCGAGAATGGACTCTTGGTCCCAGGTTAATCTGGGATCTGGCCCTAGATGAGGTCTCCACTGTTTCTGTTGCTGCAGGAGAAAAGAAAGAATAATACATCCTTTCTTCTTAGCTGCGTATCAGAAAGAAATCTTCTACCAGAAAGGACAAAGGATTAGGGAAAATGAGGAGGATTATGGAAGTAAGCTGTCTGACCTGGAAATAAGGTTAGCAAGTACGTTTGTGTGTGGTGTGTGTGAGTGTGTGTGTGTGTGTGTGTGTGTGTGTGTGTTGGAAGACAGCAAACACACGAAGCTTGTCAGGTGTCAGGGTCACTGTGTTAACTAGAGTCATAAGGTACCCTTTTGGGAATTAAGTATCACCAGTCCCTACAGACTACTGTGCCAGTTTCCTGGTGTCCCCACCGCTAAGAGGCCTTGGTCCTAAGAGGCCTTGGTCCGGCTCCTCTTCTCTAAGCCAGCCAGCAGACATGGGGAATGTCCCATCAGTGAACATTCTCAGGGCCTGGAAGTGGGTCCAGCAACTGGGCCAAGATACCAGGCATTGCGTAGTCACTGTGACAATAAGAGAGACAATAAGAGCTTGTCCTTCTGTCAGGTGTCACTTCCCCATCACTGTGGTGTGTGTCCTGACCTCATGTTTCACTGTTACATGACTTTGAGAATCAAGAAACAGGAGCAAAGTTGTCCAATTCCATACCAGACTCCTCTTCTCCGCCTGTCTTTTCCCCTCCCTGATGATCCACCCTTTATCTCTACCCCAGCCCCCACAGTGGATGGAAATGCCATCAAACTGCTTATGATTCTGAAAGGAGATATTGGAAGCCAGGAAGTGGGTCTATAAGGAATTTCACAGGAAATGACTGACTTAAGCTGTAGCAAGCCACTATCATCTAACTGCACCAAGCTGGCCGGGTCACCACTGTCCACACAGTGGATACTCATTAGGGAGAAGGGTTTTCCGTTAACTAAGCTCTGCATTTATAGGATGCTTTCAGTAATAAATATGGAAACCTCTCCCTCTCTCCTTCTCCCCTTCCCTCCTTCTCCCCCCCCTCTCCTTCTCCCCTCCCCCTCCCTCTCCCCTTCCCACCTTCTCCCCCCCCCTTCTCTCTCCCCTCTCCCTTTCTTTCCTGCCTCTCCCTCTCTTCCCTCCCCCTCTCTCTTCCTCTCCCCCTTCCCCCTTCTGTTTTTATTTAGAGAGGATTTTATTTAGTACAAGATGGCCTGAGGATGACCTTGGAGTTTAGGTTCTTCTTCCTCTACCTCAAAGGCTGGGGCTGCAGGCGCTCTGACTTTGTGCCTGCTTTATGAGGTGCCGGGGATCAGAACCTAGGGCTTTGTGCATGTTAGAAAGGCACTCTGACCAACTGGGCTGCACACTGGCTCCAGGAGATGTTTGTAAAGAGGAGAGAAAATGAGGTGACTTGAGGCCATCACTCTCACCTAGAATGGAAAAGAAGTCTTTACAAGTAACGAGTTCCCTTCCTTTATCTTTGTATTGTAGTGCTTGAGAGCAAGCACCGAGCTGCTGCACATCAGGAGACCGGCTTTAGTTCTCTGGGGGTTGGGGGGTGGGGGTGGGGGATGGAACAGAAGTCTTCAGGCTTGGCTGGCAGCAACCTCCTTTACCTGCTGAGCAGTCTCGCTGGCCTGAGCTATATTGACTCCATGTTTTCAGGAGTCCACAGTTTCTTCAGTTCTTCCTTGTGCCAAGCACTGTCCTATGTGCTGAGGGTGCACCCAGAAGCCAGAAGACACAACTCCATAGTATTAAAGTGTGCAGAGCTGATGGATGAACATTGTTTGTGGTTGTGTTGTGAGGCTAATGTCATTCCCACCTCAGCCCCTCTCATTGCTTTGCTCTTATTTTTTATTTTTTATTTCTATTTATTTATTTATTTATTTATTTATTTATTTATTATTTGGTGGTGGGGAGAAGCTTGGGGTTTGTTTGATCGGGCTGGAGAGATGGCTGCATGGTTCAAAGCACTGGTTGCTCTTTCAGAGGTTCTGAGGTCAATTCCCAGCATTCACATGCTGGCTCACCACCATCAATTGCTATAGTTTCATGGGATCAAATGGCCCCTTCTAAGGCATAAATAGATGGACGTATAGACAGTATCCATATACACAAGGTAAATAAGTCTGTAAAATACATTTTTATAGTTGCCTTTCAAAAATAGGGACTGGTAGTGTATCTCAGGGACCAGAGTACCTGCTCGTCATACCCAAAGCCTGCGCTTCAATTCTCATCACAAGCACTTAACTTAAAAAACACAAAGGAATGGGCTGGCGAGCTGGCTCAGCGCGTAAGAGCACTGACTGCTCTTCCAAAGGTCCTGAGTTCGGATCCCAGCAACCACATGATGGCTCCCAACCACCTGTAATGAGATCTGATGCCCTCTTCTAGTGTGTCTGAAGACAGCTACAGTGTGTTACACCTGAGCGAGTCAGCGGGGCGGAGCGAGCGGGCCCGTCCTGAGTTCAATTCCCAGCAGCCACATGATGGCTCACGGCCATCTGTACAGCTACAGTGTACTCATACACATAAAATAAATAAATCTTTAAAAAAAAAACACGAAGGAAAAACCATTCAAAGGTTTGGCATTGTGAAGATTGTGTTCTGTCAGCTACTAAACTTAGTGTTACCTTGAAATTCTTTCCATAGATGTTTAGTTTAGTTTTGTTTTTTTTTTTAATCTAATACCGCTAACAAAATACCATATAGGAAACACCGCAAGTAAATGTTTTATAAGCTCACTACAAATATAGCCAGTAAAAAACAAAAACCAAAACCTGAAAAACAGCCCTTGCTTCAGGAGCCCTGCTGTCTTTTGGGAAACAAAATTCTACATAATGTAGTCATTATTTAAATAGGTGGTAGGCAGACACTGTGGGGAGCTATTTTAAATTCAAAAGCCAATTACTTATTTTAAATCATTTTAAGTCTCTGTTCTGGGAGGCTTGGTGACAGGGGAACTTTTATCCCAGTGCGGTGGCGGCGGTGGTAGGTGTGACCTGCATTCAGGCGGCCTTGTGAACACTTTCCATTCCTGCTCAAGGCTTTTCTGTGCTTTCCCATGCCCTTCACAGGATCATGACCTTCACAGTAGCTTGACCTCCACTCCTGAGCCCCACCCCTCCTACCCCCATCTCTTCTTATAAAATGACTCGAACTTGGTACTTCAACAACTTCTTTGACCTGTCAACATCTCCTGACCCTCCGCCTCCTCTGCACTTGAGCGCCTAAGAGACAGAGATGCCCCAACCATCTCTGTATTCCCGGTCACTGCTGCACACCGAACACTGACACTTGCCACTGTGCTCACAGGAAATTCAGAGGCGATAAGAGTTTCAGGAAGGTCAGTTAAAGATTGGAAATAGCATAAAACCCTGTCCGTGGGGATAAATTTTCATTCGGGCGGGAGAGATGAGAACGAAACGTCACTTGGTGATCAGTTCTAATCAGGCAAACAAATGGTATCTATCAATGAGGTAGGGAGAGCGAGGCGCATTTAGTAAGCTCCAAAATTCCAGATGGATACTATGGTTCTCAGGAGCCACCCTAGGACCTTGGCGCAGTTTGCATTTGATGCCAAGGCCAGGGCATCAGCAGGCCACACATGCGACGCCTCCGCTGAGTTTCAGCATCGCTAATGCCTGCGCTGAGTTTCTCCCACACCCAGCTGTGTCAACCCCACTGGTACTACCATTCTGGGCTACTCCATGCAGTGGATGTTCTTGGTTTAATTTGAAAATGCTCTGTAATGCTGGCTTAGGAAAGAAACCAAGACTGTGTAATGTTGACAAAAGACCATGCCCAAACATTAAACTAATGTTTAAATTAAAAGAAAATTAAAACATCCCCCCAGGTGTAGCATTGAATAGCATAGACAATGATTGTGCTCTCTCCATCTAGGTTACTGAGGCCTATAAGAGGGCGTGGCTGGATGAGTCCCAGTCCTTCTCAGAGCATGCTCTGTATTCTCTGTGCATCCGCTCAGATTTAGAATGTAGTTGTTAGAAGACCAGAGGATGCAATTGCTCATGTCCACTGTCCTCATGGTTGAGAATTATGACACCCATGGTCCAGGAGAGAAACAGACTTTGGTCAGCAACTCCAAACAATCAGGTCTGATTGTGTGTATAGAAGATCATTGCTTTCTCAATGTGGGAATAAAATCAATACAGTTAAAGGAATTGAGAATTCATAAGTTGTGCTCCCATGAATTTCTATCTACAGAATACTTTCAAAACATCATTTTTTCTGCATAGCTAGATAACATCAAATTTATGTAATAAAAGGAGAACATGATTTCAAAATACTGCATTGGTGATGTGGACCCGTTTGGCTTGTTCTTCTTCTTAGTTAAGAGGCTGTAGTCAGTCTCTCTCTCTCTTTGTTTTTTGTTTTTGAGACAGGGTTTCTCTGTGTAGCCCTGGCTGTCCTGGAACTCACTCTGTAGACCAGGCTGGCCTCGAACTCAGAAATCCGCCTGCCTCTGCCTCCCAAGCGCTGGGATTAATGGCGTGCGCCACCGCTGCCTGCAGAGGCTGTAGACTCTTGTCTGGGTACAAATCCAGGTTTGGCTCATGACTCTCATGGGGGAAGATTTGTATCTGCAATGTTCCCAGGTCTTCCATAATCTAGACTCAAGCGTCTAACACAGTCAAAATGCTCAATGTTTGATAGAAAAATCCCTAGATAGGTCACAGTAGCTTTGGATAATCCAACTGTGTTGACATCTTGGCTGTTTGTAGAATCATTGTCATTGTTCCAGCCTTGGGCTCCAATAAAAGATATGATTAGCACTCCTGTAGTGGAGGGGCTGTGCCCGTGCCCCTGTGCTCTCTACCCAGCCCCGCATTCTCTTCTTCTTAATAAAATCTTGCTTACCCTTCAAAAATTAGATTAAAATATATCCATTTTATCAAGTATAATTACATTATTATTGGACAAGAGAGGGTAATAGAGTGCATGTGACATCAAAATAGGAGGAGGGACAACTTGGGGGAAGGGATGGGACCAGTGAGTGTAGAGTGAAGGGGTAGGAGGCAAAGTAGGAAAAAGTATAAAGACATGTACAGGTGAAAATGCCACATTTCCCTATCTAGTGATTTGACATTCTATTAGTTGTTTTTATTCTCTCTTATTTGGCATTCTAACTAAAATTAAAATGAAAAAATTATATATAAATATTTATGAAGAGGGTTTGGTAGGCTGGATAGCATATTTACACGCGATATATGTGTTTAATAATTAACCGTCCAATGAGATGGCTCAAGGGGTCAAGGCTGTTGATCTGAATTTGACCCCCAGAACCAACTTCTAGAAGCTGTCTGCTGACCTCCATATGTGAACCGTGACATATTTGCACATGCTTTCCCTCTCTCTCTCTTTCTCTCTCTCTCTCTCTCTCTCTCTCTCTCACACACACACACACACACACACACACACACACACACACACGCACGCACAAAATAAATGTAGTAAAAATAGATCCGTAAATATTAACATACCCTGCATAGCCTAACTAAGGATTTCTTTGAATTGTGAGACTAAAGAAAACATTTTTTTTTTCAAGCCAAGTGGGAAAAAGAAGGTTTTGGAACCAGAAAAACATGTTTTAAATCCCTCTTCCCAGTGTTTGCTAAACAATACTAGCCTAAGATTCTGTTTAGACTCAGGGTGAGTCTTCTGTGGTGGTGGGGGGTCACAACCCTCAGTTCCCAAGAAGTGCCTATCGTCTGGGGGTCAGCCCACCTCAGAAGCCCCGCAGAGCCTTTACAACACAGGTTTCTGGGTTCCTGCTTCCGCGGTCTCGGGATCGGTACATTCGCAGTGAGCACTATAGAGTTCTTTCTCCGGCACACATCCTTCGCAGACACTGGCACATCTAGACCTGCAGCAGCTTCTGTTGCTGTCCAGCAAGAGACTGGGGAAAGGCAGCCGAGAGCGAGAGGGAAAGCCGGCTTCTGTAAGGAGATGCTCCCCGACCGCGTGCGCCAAGCTTGAGAGCAGCCATGTAAAAGGAAAGGCTTCGTTGACCACGCTGGCAGAGTTTATGGCAGGCATGTACAAGTGACTGGTGTGGATGCTATCAGTATTGAAGAGGTGTTGTATAAATGCGATGGTGAGTTTTAGTTCTGTCTCCGGCATCACAGGGACCTTGCCTCAACTGTCTGAGTTTGATCCCAGTGTGGGAGGAGAGAACAAACCTCTGAAAGTCGTCATCTGACATCCTAGCTCTCAGTAGCTCAAGAGCAGCCATCCACACATACCCACACATAGCTTAGACAGACAGACAGACAGACAGACAGATAAATGTTTAAAAAAGAATCTTTTAAAAGAACTAACAGTGGGCATACAATACCTACTGACTAGCACACAGATAAAGAAAGTCCAAAAATGACCTAAAATCCCTGTATTGTGAAGACATTGAAAAACATCAGTTCTAGTTTTTTTGTTTTCACTATCAAAGGATGCCTGTGTCATGGGTTACCCACAAAGTAAAATTAGGTGTAGATACCGCCAAAGAAAAACAGAGCAGAGATCCAGGCAAATTCTTTTGACTGCTTTGACTTCCTTGAATCTTGATGTGAACTTTAAGGCTCCTAAAAGCCCTATTGAGTCGGTACCACACAGCAGCGCCTTAGTCCCTAGAACAGTGCATCCACGCCGGCCCAAAGAATAAAAAATGGCAGCGGTATCTTGCGGTTTCTTCTGAAATCGTACAGCATAAAAGGAACAGGAACTGAAGGTAACTGACAGCTTTATTTTCTTTAGTTTCAGAGAAAAAAAAAAAGAACATGTTTCTGTAGAGTATAACAATTGCTTGGAACAGGAAATTTACACGACTTGAAAGCATCACAGAGCTCTTTCCATGACTGCTTTGGCTTACACTTGGAGGCTCCAGTCCACCACGGTGGGAAAAGCACAATACTAGAGAAGCCTGAGGCAGCTTTGCATCCATCCACAGTCAGAGAAAAAAAGAGTGAAGAAGTGTGTCCGCTCAGTTCACTTCCTATTTATTTATTTTAATTTTTCAGATTGTAATATTACAACATTTCTTTCTTTAAATCCTCCCGTGTGCCCCTCCCCACTTTCCTTCAAATTCATGACCTCTTGTTTCACTAACTCTGTGTGTGTGTGTATGTGTGTGTGTGTGTGTGTGTGTGTATGCACTCGAGTACACATGCATATTCCTAAATATAACCTGTTAGTCTGTATAATGTTATGAAGGTTTTCAGGGCTGACCTTTGTCACTCAGGCACTCAGTTGGTGTACTCTTTCCAGTGGTGTACCACTAATTCTGCCCCCCAGCTTCACCCAATTGCCTGTAGTTCTTTGGATGTAGTTGAAGCTTCTTGGTGGGAGAGGGTGTCCTGTCTAGTTTGGCATGCCCCTTAGTGTCAGCTTTGTTTGTGCCGTCATGGTGGTGAGACTTCATGAGAGTAGCTTTTGAAGTTATGAGGAGACACAATCTCAAAGCAAACTCTCGGGTCCTCTGGCTCTTAGAATCTTTTCACCCTCTTTTAGGGTGTTCCTCGAGCCTTTGAGAAGCGTCGTAGTTGGTAGATGCATTCGCTGGGACAAGACTCCCAACTCTGCACTTTGATTGGTGGTTGTCTTTGGGGTTTTATTGCTGTGAAGAGACACCAAGACCATTCCAAAGAAACATTTCCAATTCTTCCAAAGAGAAACATTTCATTGGCCTGGCTCACAGTTTGGGCAGTTCAGTCCATTATCATCATGACAGGAGGAAGCATGGCCACCGCTTTCAGGCAGACATGGGACTGGAGGACCCGAGAGTTCTACATCTTGGTTGGAAGGCATCCAGAAGAGACCAGACATTCCACACTGGTCAGAGTTGAGCATAGAGACCTCAAAGTCCATGCCTACAGTGACGCATTTCCCTCAACAAGGGCACACTCCCTAATAGTGCCACTTCCCATGGGCTAATGAGCACCTTCAAACCGCCACCATTGTGGTTTTCAATAGTGTATTTCCTGTCTGTTGCAAAGAGAAGTTTCCTTGCTGAGGTATAAGGACAAATGTTTATAGGTCGTTGTTAGGGATTATTCTGGTTTAATTGATCAGTGGTTGTAGATTCTCCTCTGAAAACCATGACTTCACAGGAACTCAGTAGTTGGGCTAGGTTTCCAGTACTAGGCATGGGTTCCCTCTTGTTGAACACGTCTTAAGTCTAATCAGAGAGTTGTTGATTAGTGTCCAGTGATGTGTATCACTCGACACTCTTCGGGTTACTGTGTCATGCTGGTCATTGTTCTGGCTCAGAGGTATCATAGCTAAGGAGAACTGTTGGTTGCTTCCCTCCTGTGGACGTTTGTATCATGCATTCTGGTACCGTGAGAGCTGGTCCTTGAAGCTCAGGAGCCTTTAGGCCCTGTGTCTGAAGTGCGTGGAGTTCTCAGCAGTAGAGACTTAGAGTCTGCTTCTGGGGGTAGCCAAGGCAACAGCAGTAGGTTACATGTTTTGGGGGTCGCTTATACAGCCAACATCTCAAAAGAGAGCTTCTCATGTCTGGTATTGGTGTTTTTGTTATGTGGTCTTTGGATCTTGGAGGAAACATTTCTGCTTGGTTTGTTTGTTATTGTTATTGTTGTTGTAGTTGTTTTTAAATAGTTAATAGTGTGATCCCTTGTGGCTTTTTCAGGCATCCTTATTGTTATGTAACCTCCCTCCCCACTTCTGTAGTTATCTCCCTCTCCCTGGAGAGCATGTCCTCCCTTCCTATTTTCTCATCAAGCCTCTTGTGTCCTGCTCTTGCTCCTTACCCTCTCCCACTTTCCTCTGTGTTTATTTCCCTCCCCCCTAAAGGTCCCCCTTCTTCCTTGTTCTTGGTTGCATCGCTTGTACCCTGCCATCCCCTGAGATTTCCCCCTAACTCCCCTAGCCCTGTCATGGTCCCGTCTTACTTTCCTGATTTCTGTAATCATCACAGGCTCTGATGGACTCACAGCTGAAGGTTTGAAGCTAAGAACTTCCAATGAGAGAGAACATTCCACGTTTGTCTTGCTGGGCCTGGGTTACCTCCCTCGTTGTGGTCTCACTTTCTCTCCTTTATATAGTTCAGGATCCCAGCCAGTGGGACCATCTTCCAGATGATTATAGGTCTCATTAAGTGGACAACTGAGACACTGTAATTTTGTGTATATGTGTTTTATGTGTGTGTGTTTCAAAAATAAAACTGAAGTATTAACTCAGTGCATGGTTATAAGATTACCAGTTGTATTTTTCAGTAGTAGTAGAATATTCAATATAAAGAAGTATAAAAAAAAATACCCCTAAATACTATACTGCCCTTAATCCCACTCTCTTTCCCAATACTCCAAGAATGTGGTAACCAAGAGAATGGGAATCTTAAGCAGAATTCTAACTCTCCTAACTCATAAAGAGCTATTCTTGAAGACTGAAATTTAAAGGAGAAGGAGGGGGAGAAGAAAAAGAAGGAGGAGGAGAAGGAGGAAGAGGAGGAGGAGGAGGAGGAGGAGGAGGAGGAGGAGGAGGAAGAAGAAGAAGAAGAAGAAGAAGAAGAAGAAGAAGAAGAAGAAGA
>JADRCD010213770.1:24489-37339 GCA_019843815.1 Montemys delectorum
GAAGAAGAAGAAGAAGAAGAAGAAGAAGAAGAAGAAGAAGAAGAAGAACTCAGTGATTGATGTATTCCCTAAATGTTTACCTTGGTCAGAATATTTATACTTTTCAACCAACTGTTGTGACAGGATTTACAAAAAGACAGTGTGGAATACTCCTTTGAAAAGAGAAAGTTTCTTATTTCTGACAATCATATTCAACTTGCAGATTTCTCGTATGTGTTAGGAATTATAGCATGTTGATAGTTACTGAGTCTGGCTGATGAGCCTGTAGTTATTACTGTCTGCTGTATTGGGATGTGCAGTAAGGTTCTAAAGTTGTCCTGGTTGGAAGCTGCAGGTGACATTCATGTTAATTTTGAGGAATCTGAACACCACAAATGGGGAAGGTTGTGTCTGGGCCAGCAAACCCTGCATAGAATGATTGTGGAATGGGAGCTGTGACCATAGGTTAAGAAACCTGTTAGCAAGATTCATTGCTTTTCCTGGGGTGTCTCTGTCCTTGTAATGTGGGGTGGAGGAAAGAATATGGACTTTGGAGTGGGACAGGACTTTGGAGTCCTAGCCCTGCCGCTTAAGAGCCTGTCTGACACTGGACAAACCACACAACTGGTGCAGATATAACATACGAGAATATGTGGAGCCAGGTATGGTGACCTGTGGCTGTAATGTCAACACTTAGGGAGACCAGAACAGGATTGTGGGTTAGAGGCCACCCTGGGGTGTGAAGAGGAGTGGAGGAGGGAGGAGAAGGAAAAGGAAGTTTAGAAGGTGTTTGAGATTTATGTAGGAATTGTTTGAATTCAGCTTCATCCCTGTAAGGTGTGTCTGAGATGTGTCTGGAGACAATGCACTGGGGGGAATATGTTCATATTCATAGTTCTTCTTACAAATATTTGTAGAAAGACTGGGAGAATCATCAGGTGGCTGTAAGAGACCCCAAAGAGTCAGCTTTGGAACAGCAGCTTGTAATTTTTTTTTTGACTGACCCGTTCTTCCTTTTCTTTCTCAATTTTCCTGTTTTGCAGCACTGACAATTGAGCATCAGTCTATGCATGCTATCACTGAGCTCCAGCTCACACCCAGTGCTCCTTTGACTTGTGTGTGTGTGTGTGTGTGTGTGTGTGTGAGTGTGCGTGCGCGTGCTTTCGTGCCCGTGCACCCGTGCATGTTTCTCTGTGTACATAGTTGTGAGTCCACATATGTATACATATGTATGGAAGCCAGGGGTTGATACTGAGAGTCTGGTGTCTTACACTATTGTTTTCACCTCGTTTTTTTTTTTAAATAATATTCTTATTAATTCTTTGAATATTTAATTAATGTATACAATATCCATCTGTCACTCTCCATTTCATCCTTCTCTTCATCCTCGTTATCATCATCATCATCATCCTCGTCTTCGTCATCATCCTCGTCGGGTTTCTATTGCTGTGATAAAACACGACGACCAAAAGCAGCTTGAGGAAGAGAGTGCAGGGAACTGAATCCAGTGTGCTCTCCACTTCTGAGCCATCTCCCCAGCCCTCTCGCTGTATAACTTCTAATTGAAGTGTAGACATTTATATCCAAATGTTTGGGCTAAATGAGTGTTTGAAGGGAAAGCAGCAGGCATAGGTTTCGTCATTGCTGCATGCTTCCTGGGGAGTGGGCATTAGAAAGGGCACCCATTTATCCCAGGCCCAGGGCAAACCTTTCTCTCATGTGTCTTCTCTTTTTAAGTGAGCTTACGCAAAAGTACAAACAGAACTGTCCGGGTGCTTTGCAGAAAAGGCTTGTTATAGACAGAGATTTAGTTCCCAGAATTAGCAACCTATATATATCTCAGTTTGTGCAATAGCAACTTCACCACTGACCTTCAACAACTTTTGGCCAGAGCTGAACTGAAAATCAGGGTTAAACTTAGACGACCATGCTGTGTGAGTTTTTATTTGACTGTATATGTACCCGGGCAGGGTGGAGAGCGAGCAGTGGTTACAAATGGTAGATGAATTCTTGAGTCGCAGTCAAATAAGTGCTGCCTGGTGCCTTGTTTTGAAGGTAAAGAAGGCACTGTGTGCCGGTCGGTGGTGGTGCACACCTTTAATCCCAGCACTTGGGAGGCAGAGGCAGGCGGATTTCTGAGATCGAGGCCAGCCTGGTCTACAGAGTGAGCTCCAGGACAGCCAGGGCTACACAGAGAAACCCTGTCTCAAAAAAGAAAGAAAGAAAGAAAGAAAGAAAGAAAGAAAGAAAGAAAGAAAGAAAGAAAGAAAGCACTGTGTATAGAGCAAAATGAAAATCTGCTAATGAGGCTGCAGGGATGGCTCAGTGGTTAAGAGCACTGGCTGCTGCTCCTCCAGAGGACCCAGGTTCAATTCCCAACATACACACGCTCGCGCACACACACACACACACACACACACACACACACACAGCTGCTCACAACTATCTGTAATTCCAGTTCCAGCGGCCCCAACACCCTCCAGACAGACAGACAGAATGCAGGAAAACAGAAATGCACAGGAAATAAAAATGAAATAAAAATATTTAAAAATTAGACAAAATCTGTTAACGTCAGTAAGGGGTTTATCCCAGGCAGGGAAGCAACTCAGAAATCCTCCTGCCTCTGCCTCCCAAGTGCTGGGATTAAAGACATTCGCCACCACCGCCTGGCTCAACAATTCTAATTGACAGTCACATATAACCTGGTAACTACAACAAGAACTAAGAAACACCCGATCTAAGCTAGATATGAACACTCAAGCTGTATCTAAAGACACTAACTGAAGGGAAATGTTAACCAACAGAATCTATTGGGTTTCCAAAACCCAGTCAGATTTATGTTCTAAGGAAATAAAGGAAATAAGTTTTTTGGAGTTTTTTAGTGTTTTGTATTTGTGGGTGTGGGGGAGGGGCGTGGAGGGGGGGGGGGGGGGGGGGGGGGGGGGGGGGGGAGAGGAGCTCCAAAGCCCAGCAAAGGTGCTAAATGTATATGAGAGACCTCTGAGTTTAAAACATTTTTCACGTTAAAGAAGACTTGCCAGCTGGGTGTGGTAGCACACACCTTTAGTTCCAGCTCCAGGAAGGCAGCAGCAGGTGGATCTCTGAGTTCAAAAGCAGCCTGGTCTACAGAGTGAGTTCCAGGACAGCCAGGGCTACACAGAGAAACCTTGTCTCGAAAAACAAAAAAAAAAAAAACAAAACAAACAAACAAAAAACTGAATCCCTGTTCAACGGTTTTGAGAGGTGGGAACTCTGAGAAGTGAGGAGGTGACCGGGTGATAAGAGCTCTGGGCACTCAGGTCCGTGCGTGCCCTCTTTGCAGTCTGCGGCACTAGTCACAGAGACTGGAGACAAGACAGGAAACAAAGACTTCCTGAAGAGCCTGTTGATTTTTCCAGGAAAGAAACAGGAAGATTCCCACCTCAAATTTTGAGTTTGGATCATATTTGTAGCAGAAATCATTTTCCTCTCTGCCTAGAAATTTCATTGATTCTCACTCGTTCATATATTCTTATCTGCTGTCTTTATAAATTATGTTTTTAGTTATTTAAAAGAAAATTTAACTTTAAATATATATCGATGATATTCTTCCCTTCCCTCAAGTCTTTACAGGCCCCTTCCCCTCCTACCTACTAAGCTTTAAGTTCTGTCTCAAAAACAAAATAAAACCTCCCCCCTCAAACAAACAAAAACCAAACCCCCCCCAACTGTAACCAAATAAAAACACTCTATCCCTAACCTCTGTATTCTGTGGATTGTAGCTTAGTCGTCCACAGATAAGTGAATACATAATAGATTTCTCTTTCTGGGTGTGGAGTACCTCACTCATCACTATGTTATCTAGTTCTGGAGTCCGTTTGCCTGGATGATGTCATTTTAACAGCTGAGTAATACCCCATTGTATCAATGAACCACATTTACTTTGTTCATTCTTCTGTTGAGGGACATCAAGCTTGTTTCCGATTCCAGTTTCTTTGTTTTAGTTTTTTGGTTCCTCCCCCGACCCCCCACAGGGTTTCTCTGTATAGCCCTGGCTGTCCTGGAACTCACTCTGTAGACCAGGCTGGCCTCGAACTCAGAAATCCACCTGCCTCTGCCTCCCAAGTGCTGGGATTAAAGGCGTGTGCCACCACCGCCCGACCCCTCAATTGCAGTTTCTCATGAGTAGAGGTTGTTTTCTAATTTCAGGCTTCTGAGTAGAGCGGCAGTGAACATGGTTGAGCAGTATCTCTGTGGTAGGACGAAGCATCCTTTGGCTTTATGCTCAAGGGTGGTATAGCTGGATCTTGAGGTAGATCAAGTCCCAGCTTCCTCAGAGGCCAAGATTTCCATCATGGCTGTACACATTTTCTCTCCCACTAGCAATGTATGAGTGTCTCTCTTACTGCACATCCTCACTAGCCTGAGCTGTCACTTGTGGCTTTGATCTTAGCCATTCTAACTGGTGTAAGATGAGACCTCAGAGTTATCTTGATTTGCATTTCCCCCCAGATGGCTAAAGGAGTTGAGCATTTCTTTAAGTGTTTCTCAGCCATTTGAGATGTCTCTTTTGAGAATTCTCTGTTTGGATCTGGACCTCACTTTTAAACTAAGTTACTTATTTCTTGATATTTAGTTTCATGAGTTCTTTACATGTTTTGGATATTAGCCCTCTCTTGGATGTGTAGTTGGTCAGAATCTTGCCCCATTGTGTCGGCTGCTGCTTTGTCAGAGTCACAGTGTTTTGGGCCAAGCAGAAGCTTTTCAGTTTCATGAGGTCCCATTGTTAACTGTTGATCTTAGTGCCTGTGCAGACAGGGTTCTGTTCAGAAAATCATTTGCAGTGCCAGTGAGCTTAAGGCTCTCCCCCACTTTCTTTTCTATCGGGTTCAGTGTATCTGGTTTTATATTGAGGTCTTTGATCCATTTGGAGTTGAATTTTATGCAGGGTGATAAATATGTGTCTATTTGGATTCTTCCACATGCAAACATCCAGTTTGGCTAGTACAATTTGTTTTAGATGCTGTCTTATTTCCTGTGTGTATTTCTGGCTTCTTTATCAAAAATCAGGCGTCCAAAGGTATGCAGATTTATATCCGGATCTTCAACTTGATTCCACTGACGAATGAATGTGTCTGGTTTTGTGCCAATACAATGCTGTTTTTATTACTATACCTTGGTGGTACAACTTGAAATCAGGGCTGGTGATACTCCCAGCAGTTCCTTTATTACTCTGGATTGTTTCAGCTATCCCCCCCCACCCCACCCCCGTGTGTGTGTTTCTATATGAGGCTGAAAATTGTCCTTTCAAGATCTATGAAAAAGAATGTTGGAATGTCCATGGGGATTACATTGAATCTGTATAGGGCTGCATCTGTACAAATGGATGGCCATTTTTACTATGTTAATCCATGAGTATGAGAGATCTTTGTATTGTCTTTTAACTTCCGATTTTCTGTCTTCATTGACTTGAAGTTTTTATCATACAAGTCTTTCCCTGGCTTGGTTAGCGTTACCCCAAGGTATATGATTATTTGAGGCTGTTGTGAAAGATGATTGTCGGATGCCTTCCTCTGTCTGTCTGTCTGTCATTTGTACACAGGAGCTGCTGGTGTCTGTGAGTTAATTTTGTATTCAGCTACTTTGCTGAATGTGTTTCATCAGCTGTAGGAATTTCCCAGTGGAATTTTTTAGGAACACTTATGTGCAGTTTCACATCATCTCCAAATAATACTTCCGCTCCTTCCTCTCAATCTGTATCTATCCCCTGATCTCCTTCCGTTGTCTTAGTGCTCTAGTTAAGAGTTCGAACATTGTATTGAGTAGGTAAGTGTGGAGAGAGTGGGCAGCCTTGTCTTGTTCCTGGCTTTAGTGGGACTGCTTGAGTTTCTCTCCATTTAAGTTGATGCTGGCCATGGGCTTGCTGTAAACTGCCCTCATTATGCTGAGGTATGTCCCTTGTGTCTCTGACCTCTCCAGGACTTTTATCATGAAGGGATGTTGGGATTTTGTCAAGGGCCTTTCCTTCATCTAATGAGGTAATCTACTGATGGTTGTCGTTCAGTTTGCTTATATGGTGGATTATATTTATCCATTTGTTATTTGTCGGCATTAGGTTCTGTAGTATGCGTGTACTTTTTTTTTGCATATGTGTATTTTCACTTTGATCTGTTTATACTTTTTACAAATCATTTTAGTCCACCCTTATGATCAGGATCCTGTCTTTCACAAGCCATGGAATTATCACTTTAAGAGGAAAAAAAATTACATTCACAAAGCAACCGTGAAGCTGGGAATAGTTCATTTTAGGGGAGCTGACAAATAAACAGCTGCTTCTTTGAACTTTACCTTTTAAATCCCTGGACGTTGAAAATAAAGCTTCCGAGATTCGATTAAAAAAAAAAAAACAACTTCTTTTTGTTTGGTTGTTTTTTGTTCTGTTCTGTTTTGAGACAGGGTTTCTCTGTGTAGCCCTGGCTGTCCTAGAACTCACTCTGTAGACCAGGCTGGCCTTGAACTCAGAAACCCGCCTGCCTCTGCCTCCCAAGTGCTGGGATTAAAGGTGTGCACCACCACTGCTGGGCTAAAGTAAACTTCTTACTGACGCCCAATACTTAGTGTTGTGAAGCACTGGGTAAACTGGAAGACAGACACAGCTGGGTGTCTGTCTGTCCTAGGAAGTCAGGGAAAGAGGACCATGAAGAACTAGGAGTCCTACAGATACGGCAAATGCCTGTAGTCCCAGCCCTCCGGTGGCTGGCACAGGAGGGTCCTTTAAATTTTAAAGACAGATTGTGTTTCATGGTGAGGCTTGGATTAGCCTAGGGTCCAGAGTTAGAGGCTAAACCTATCCCCCCACCCCACCCCCAACCCCACCCCCACCCCCAATCAACCAACCAATCAGTCAGTTGGTCCAAGGTGGAGCCTTCTTTTACTCTCAGCGCTGGGGTGGCAGAGACCAGAGGATTTGGGTCTCACAGGCCAGGCAGCCTAGTGTAACAGGTGAGCTCCAGGCCTATGGAAGAACTTATCTGAAAGGAAATGGTGATATTCTTGGAGGTGGCACATCAGGATTTCCTCTGGCTTCCCCAGGCACACAGACGCACATGCACACAAATAAATAGTTTAAAAATAGCAATGGCTGAGTGAAAAAGAGAAAGGAAAAGGGAAGGAACATGACTTCTCCTGGGCAGGATGGAAGAGAAAGTTTATTATAAATATAATATATGGAAGAGTATATATATCCAGAGGCAGAGTGGACAAGACCCTGAACTGGGCCCTGGAGGGAGAGGGAAACCAGATGTAGCAGCCAGGAGGCCTAAAAGTACGGGAGTGGGTAACCAAATTACGCCCTGAGCTGGAGAGTTTAGGGTCGAGGCTGGGACGTGCCAGCGGGAGAAGCCTTTGAACAGGTACCGACTGGGGGATGCTGGGAGCCTAGCTGCGGATCTGCTTTGATATGTTAAATAGGTTTAAATATGTGCCAGGTTTAAAAAACCTCACAGTGGATGATCCGAAGCCAGATCTCCGGAAGGGAGCTCTGCCATTGTTTGTGACAGGGTCTCTAGGTGCCCAGAGCCAAAGCATCCCGGAACCCGCAAACCCGCAAACCCGCTGCTTCAGCCTCTTCAGTGCCACACCACAAGGCGGGTAGATACTGGGATCTGCATTTGGATTTTAGAGCTCTTCCTGGCTTGTCTGTGTAGCCTTTCATTCAGGCTGACTGCAGCTGCCACCTACTTTTGAAAATCAGGTAAGAGTTTGCTGGGATGAAAAAAACAACAACAAAACAAACAAACAAACAAAAACCAAACCTCCTCAAGCTTAGTGTCTGGAAAGGTTAAGATTCTGAGACTTCTTCCGACAGATCAGCATGGCCATTGCTCTGGGGGCTTGGAGGCAGTGTGACCTGACTCCTCCACGGGGTTCTTTCAAAGAGTCCCCTACCCCCCGCCCCCGCCCTACCTCACACTGCCAACCAAAACTGCTGCTTCTGGTAACCTATGTGATTTTTGTCTGTTTTCGAGATGAAGCCTTAAAATGCTGTATCAAAAAACAAGGTTGGTGGTGCCTGAGCAACCACACTCAAGAGCACACGCGCGCACACACACCACACACACACACATACACACACACATAACTCACCTACTGCACACACAAACATATAGTCTAGTTTAGCACTGGATTCACTTCCTACCACTGATTCTGTGTGTGTGTGTGTATGTGTGTGTGTGTGTGTGTGTCCTTCTAGATAGTTGTAAGCACCAAGAATACTCATGTATGCTTTTTCTACCAGCATCTACTCTAGAATGTAGGAAACATGCAAGAAAGAACTTAGATATGTTTTCTTTTAAGTGTTTAACTTAAAAGAAAATCAACAAGCTGGCCTGAGCTCTAGCTCAGGTGGTAGATGGCTGCTTAGCACACACAAAACCTTGGGTCCATTCCATTGCAAACTCCTACCCCACCCCAAACCACATTGTCCCACCCCTCTCACATACACACTTCTGATTTACTGGCATTCATTTTCTCAGTTCTAGTTTATACAGATTAGCAACAAAACCGGGGGGGGGGGGCTATAACATTAGAACACTTCTAAAACCACTTAGGTTCTAAAGCTCTGGAGGGGAGGGGTTCCTTCTCTGTTCCATCCTTGCCTTTTTACAACTGGAAAGGAGTCCGTTTGTTGGCAGTTATCAGAGATAAGTGCAAAGGAGTACTCTACTCCTATGAGTGAGTGAACAACATGGGGTCTTATGGGCCAGATGCTGACTGGTCAGTTATAATCCGGGTTACTTAATTTCCCCGCATTTCCCCGCATTTCCCCGTTAGTAAAGTTAAGCCTGTTTATTATTAAAGATCTATGACAAATGAACATTTTCTATATTTTTCTCTTGTTAAGTTATTAGCAGCCGGGCAGTGGTGGAGCACACCTTTAATCCCAGCACTTGGAAGGCAGAGGCAGGCAGATTTCTGAGTTCAAGGCCAGCTTGGTCTACAGAGTGAGTTCCAGGACAGCCAGGGCTACACAGAGAAACCCTGTCTTGAAAAAACAAAACAAAACAAACAAAAAAGCAAAAACCAACAAAAAAAAAGTTATTAGCATAATCACAGGCCTAATTACTCAATCAATGGTTCCGGTATATATCAATAAACTTTATTTTATTATTTTTTTATTAGATATTTTCTTTATTTACATGTAAATTTTCCCTTTCCTAGGTTCCCCTCCAAAAAACAAACAAAAAAACAAAAACAACAAGAACAAATCCCTGTTGCCTCCCCCCTCCCCATGCCTGCCACCCCACCCTCTCCCACTTATTGGCCCTGGCATTCCCCTACACTGGGGCACAGAACCTTCACAAGGCCGAGGTCCTTTCCTCCTATTGATGATCGAATTTGCAATCCTCTACTATACACATGCTGCCAGAACATTCAATCCCACCCTGTATAGTCCTTGATTGGTGGTTGGGTCCCTGGGAGCTCTGAGGGTACTAGTTAGTTCATATTGTTGTTCGTCCTAAGGGGCTGCAAACCCTTCAGCTCCATAAATCCTTTCTCTAACTCCTTCATTGGGGACCGTGTACTCAGTTCAATGGATGGCTGTGAGCCTCTACATCTGTATTAGTCAGGTATTGTCAGAGCCTCTCAGGAGATAGCTATATGCTTGTCCTTCCGGTATATATCAATAAACTTTATTAAGCTGTCTTTGACATCACAAAAATATCCACAATAAGGTAAACTGCTACTTCCTTGAGTTAACATGTTCTACAAGATTTATTTTCATTTTATGCACGTTAGTGTTTTGCTTGCATATATGTCTGTCATAGGAGAGTGCCAGGTCTTGCCTCACATTTTACATGCAAGAGTGTGTACATGGTTTATTAACATTATACAACTCGTTATTCTGGGTGTGTGGGTTGCTTTGTTGATTTTTCCCTTTTATATAATGAAGAGCGATATGGAGCCTCATGTGACCTTTGGTAGTATTTGTGGAGATGTTTAATGAACACACTGGGATTGAAGGGCAGTGGCCAGGGTTGTTGCTAAATTTCCTACAATATACAAGACATCCCACGATAGAGAATTATAGTTAGGTTGTTGTGGTTTGAATGTAAAATGTCTTCTAGGGGCTCATGTCTTGAAACAGTGGGTCCCCCAGCTGATAGCTGCTGTCTACCACTGTTTGAGAAGCACATTCTGCCTTTAGGAGACAGATATTTGACAGAGGAAGTACATCTTCCTGGGGGTGGACTTTGAAGTTTTATAGCTTGTTCCCGTTAGCCATCTTCCTGTTCCTGTCTCTTGTCTTCCCCACCATGACAGATTCCATCCTCTTGGAAAAGTCAAAATAATCTTTTTCTTTTAAGTTGTTTTTGTCCTCATGTTTAACAGTAGGAAAGGAAAAGAAACATACCTGGATCCTGAGATTTTAATGTTTATGGTAATTAGTTGCTAAACACAGTAAAGGTATTATCTCTGATTCTGTTGTTGTTGTTGTTGTTGTTGTTTTGGTCTATTTGGTTGGTTTGGTTCAGGTTCTTTTCAAGACAGGATTTCTCCCTGTGGTCCTGGCTGTCCTGGAACTCACTATGTAGACCAGGACAGCCTCAAACCCAGAGATCCACCTGCCTCTGCCTCCAGTGCATTATTTGTCTTTTACTAGTCACTTCTCTATCTCTGTTGCATCTGCAGATTCAACCAACTATTACTAAAACCAAAATTACTAAGACCAAAATAATCGTGTCTCCGTGGAGCATGTGCAGGCTCGTACTCCCCAAACAGCACAGAGTGCAAACTATGGACACATGTTCTATTGTTTCAGATGGTCCTGGAGTTACTAGATCCTGAACTCTGACATCCGTAATAATCGTGGCTCAGGCCCAACCCCCCATTCTCTCTCCGCCAGTTAAATTGCTGACACTGAAAAGCAGAAAAAGTCAATGTTAGCGACATTCGGAAAGACAAAGATGCCCCTCCCAGCCCACCCCAGTCCATCTTCCCCATTCTGGTACTCAGGTTGAAGTAGAGGGTCAGAGGTATACAAAGCTAAGCAGATGCTAAGCAGACCCTGGTTGGTTTGATAGACATCATTGTCTCTGCTCTGGGTCCTCTTGCAAGGTTGTCTGAGAAACTGCCATTCTGGGAGACAAGTTCTCCCCCTGGCTGGCACCAGGCTTCTGCAGGTGAGAAATTCCTTGGGGGAATCCCAGTTCCTGGGGGACCGTTGTTTTGAGTAGTCAGATAGCCGATGGGAAGGACGCAAGGATCTCTTTAAAACATCTTCCTTAGGTTGGCAGTAATCCCAGCAGAAGCAGGCAGATCTCTGTGAGTTTGAGGACAATCTAGTCTATAGAGAGAGTTCCAGAACAGCCAGGACTGCACATAGTTAGAGAGACCCTGTCTGGAAAAACCAAAACAAAATGAGACAAAATCAAAACTGACTATCTTTCCTGCCGGGCCAGGAAGATGTGGGCAGATCCACTCTCTATGAGGTACCCAAAGAAGGTAGGGGAGAGAGATGCTCAATCCACACCCCCTACCCCCACACACACACCAAGGATATGTAGAGATGCCTGTGCAGACAAAGTCCTGCCAGGATTTGTCACACCATGCCTTCATGGGAGTAAATTAGCAACTTGAAGTCCTGACTTTAGAATTATGTTTGTCAGTATAGGTAACAATGTCACTCAGTCACTAACCTCCTGTATACATCTATATCTTCCCAAAGTTATTGTATCTCAATTTGAAGGAATTGGTTTGAATGGACCAAAGGGGATGGCAGGGAGCAGCTGTGGTAGCTTTTCCTACTTATTAGCCAGGAACATTCTAGAATTGTCTTGATGTCTACCTCCATCGTTAAATTGTGCTTGATATTTAAATTCCTTGTGTATCCAGTAAGTGGGCGAAAGAGGATATATATCTGGGCTTGAATCAAGCAGTTGCAGGAACTTGTTATCACACACAAGGAGGAAATGGGGGAGATGATGAGGAGAGATGAAGTTCATAGAAACAAAGCTCGAATTTCAAAGAATCCTATTCGTTTATTTAACAAGCCCAGTTATTCCACCAGGAAAGGCTGAAACCCTAGAGAAACATTCCAGGTTCCTCTCTAAACTCTATCTCAAATGCTCTATTTACAGAAGCCCATGAAGAGCAAAGAAGAGAATTGGGATTTTTTTTTTTTTTTGTGAAAATGTTTTTTTCTGATAACATGGACAAATCCTTTTTGCCTTATCTTGGAAATAATGAAAAGCAACTTTGCTGAATTTCTTGTGAATTGGAGGTAAACTCAGGCTCGCATAACCGGTGACTGTCCTCCCCGCCTCTTGGCTATAAACACAATAATGATCATAGATAGAGGAGCAACTACACCAGAAATTGCAGACTGTATATTTTGAAATTGGCAGTTATTTCCCATCATAGTATGCAGAAGAGACCCTAGTCATTGTCTTACGTGAGTAGCTTTATTGTTTTGAGACAGCGTCTCCCATATACCAGGCTGGCCCCAAGTTCAGTCCAGTAGAGGATGACCTAGAACTTCTGATCCTCTTGCCCTCCTCTTTCCTGAGTGGTGGGATTACCAACCTTCAGGCTTTTGGAACCACAGCCAGTTTATTCAGTGCTAAGGATCAAACCATGGGCTTTGTATATGCTACGTAAGCACTCTCCCACCTGGGATATACCTCCAAGCCCCACCTCAGCAGCTCTGACCAGAATATTTTTTTAAAGGGAACTAGATAGCAGTGTAAACACATGTCATTCCTGGAAGACGCCTACATATTGTTCATATTGCTTTATGAAACTTATATTTGTATTATATGAGTGTGTGTGTGTGTGTGTGTGTGTGAGAGAGAGAGAGAGAGAGAGAGAGAGAGAGAGAGAGAGAGAGAGA